>JAOBRD020495100.1:0-17371 GCA_027575215.2 Hydrozoanthus sils | reverse complement strand
GCATTCTTATTGTTTTATTCAATCTCAGTTATCAGCTCTGGGCTGTCAGAACTGGGGTTGGGTGGGGCTGGGGGGGCTATAGCCCCACAATTCTCGTCATTCATAGTTTCACTGTTAGAATAATTTTAAATTTAACAATGACTGCGCTTCTGTGCTATGCTTACAACCCACCCTCCCCCCCCTCCCATATCAATTTCCCCCCGATGGGTCTGCAGCTCATATACCAAATTGAACATATACGGAAACTGACTTTGTAATGTTGCAAACTGATAAATAGCTGTCACTTTCAAATATCATTTGGAAAACTCAAAAAATATAATAAAAACAATTATGCCATTCTTGCTTGTTGGATGTGAGATGGTTTAATTTATACACATATATTACTGGTTGGATATGAGATATATAAATATATTTACCATCTCATATCCAATGCACACTCTTTGAATTAACTGTTAAATATTGTTATTTGAGTTCAAACTTAGTTTAGTTGACAAGAACTGTGACATTGACAGATCGAGTCACTGACATGGACCGGCTAAGTTACTAATATGACTGAGTCACTAACATTGACTGAGTCACTAAGATTGCTCGAGTCACTAACATCGACTGAGTCACTAAGATTGCCAGAGTCACTAACATTGACTTAGTCATGATCACTAACAGCGACAGGACTACACTAACTAAACCTTTTACCGTTATACGTTGCTTATAAGTAAAAATGAATTTGTTGTTGCTGTGCTGCTTCACTATTTCAGACTGGCAAGACGTGCCTCCACTATGCTGTGTGTGCAGGGGAGATGAGAATAGTGAAAGCTCTAATTGAAGCAGGTGCAGACTTGAATACCACGGATGAGGTCAGTTTGTGCTGCAGCAAATACCAGTAACAAACAGAGAAAATGTATTTAGGTATCATGGAAGAGAAGTCATTTAACTATTTTCTAATTTCTATTTCT
The DNA here is from genome assembly GCA_027575215.2 of Hydrozoanthus sils. NCBI lineage: Eukaryota > Metazoa > Cnidaria > Anthozoa > Zoantharia > Hydrozoanthidae > Hydrozoanthus > Hydrozoanthus sils. Next base: position 16,418 of record JAOBRD020495100.1, on the reverse strand, counting down.
AATTTAGAACCACGAAATAACAGGAAGTTAAAACTAAAGATTTAATCTTAGTTCACTAAACATAAACCAGTATTCCTGCAAGAGGTCCCAAGGATGGGGGGATACTCCCTATATTGGGGTGTTAGGTACGACGGTCGTATTTTTAGGGGTTGTTAAGGGAAAACCTGTTTTAACCAAGAGCCTGGTACTTTTAAGGGTTAAAAAACGCGAAGCTATTAGATTGTTTGCAGTCCCGTGATTTAGCAAACATGCGTGCTGAACAAGAAGTTAAGACAAAACTACTTTGGTAACTTTCTATCACGCGAGCGCCTTTATTTACTGCATATTACGTTCAGCGCAACTCGAGGGATCTGCGTACTGACCCACTAAGCTATTTAAGGAAAAATGTCGATTTGCAACTGGTGTTTTTTTAAGGGTAATTTTTAAACCAAAAGGATATTCCTTTTAGGAACAAAATCTTTTCGCATTGGTATTTTTTAGGGTCTTTTCCGAAGGTCATCTCTATCCTTTCAACTCCAAAGTACCCCCCCTTCCCGGGGGCAAGAGATATAGCATTAAAAGTTGTCCTAAATCTAGCAGTCTTTCCTTTAAAGGATGGTCACACTCCCTTACATCGAGCTTTGGTCGATGGACATACTGCAGTGATGAAGACTCTAGTTAATGCAGGATGTTCTCTTGATACTGTCGATAAGGTAAGGTCCCTCCTATGACGAGGCTTATAGAGCCATGTGGTATACTTTGCTGTTTGTTAGAGAACCTGGCAATGTCAGAATCTTGTACGTACTCTCTGTTAAAAATAGTTTTGCCGGTAAAAAATGCATTGTTCAAGGATAAAGAAAATTAATTTTGCGGTCGGAACTAGAAAGTCAGCCATTCCACGTTGACTTCCACGTATTTGCAGGCGTAAGTCACACAAAAAAGAAAAGGCGGCATTTGTAAACAGTCTCATAGAACTCGATGTGCAGCTCAATTAATTGACTCATTAAGTTCTGTGTGAGAACGCTTCTTGAGGCACATTAGAGCTATATGCCGCCATCTTTTTTTCTACTAAAGATTTGTCAATTAAGACAATTGCAAGTATAAGCAGCCAATCGTATTTCTCGTATATCTAACAAACAGTCAACTGTTACGTCATATTATGGCTGATTTTAACCAATCACACAGAATCCCCGATTTTCACACAGATAGCCCTTCTTCTCAGAACACGATTAACGGCATGATTCATAGTCGTTTTTTTTTAAAAAAAAAAAACCGGTATGCGTAATCAAGCGTAAAAACTTTTTGTGTTAAAAAAACTTTTTTGACGTCACCCAGATTAACCATTTTATTTTATATTTGCAGAACGGTAACACTGCTCTTCACGAAGCAGCGTGGAATGGTTACAGTCAATGTGTGAACATTCTCTTGTCAGCCGATAGCAACGTTAATATCCATAACAAGGTGAAATCGCGTGACGTCGTTTACGTTAGGTGATGTGTCATGACGTAGTAATGATAATAATAATAATAATACTAACAATGGTAATAAAACAAACATAGTCAATACATCTTTAAAAAAATTAGCATAGGGTAGATGCGCGCGATTTAAGAATAGATTTACGTGATTTACAGAATACGTTAAAGTCATTTTAGTTCCTAGTGGCCGGAGAAAGGCCATTGAAAAGAGTAGCAGCAGAGTGTTGAAAAGTTTCTGGTGTAAGAGGAGTAACTAATTTTGGAGCTATGCTAGATCGGAGGTTCCTGACAGGTTTACTGATTTCTAGTTGCAAGTAGGAAGGCCAGTTATCATTATATACAGATTTGTTAACTATTTTAGCAGCAAGAAACAGTACGGCATTTCATTGTTAGGAAGGAGCTCATGTTTGACTCCTCTTCCTTTCGCCTCAAACATGTTTTGGTAAATTCTCCAAACGTCATTATTTTATTTAAACTCTCGCACAACCTAACCGCTAGATTTTCCAATTCCTCACTTGACAGTTAGTTACAAAAGAAGAATTAATAGTTTTTGATATTTAATTTATTGCTTTATTTTTACAAAGTTTTAAATTTTAAGATATTTTTATCATAGAATATTTTTTGAAACTTTAATTACATTTTCATCATTATTATTACTATTATTATCATTTTAAATATTATTGCTTTACAGTTGTTTTGGTAACTAAGATTTTTACGGACGTAGATGTAGACTAAGATTCATAGTTTTCTTGTAATCGGATTGTATAGTTTAAAACGAATTTGATGATGTAAAATGCTTAGTCAGCACTGACTGTGAGCGAGTATTATTCTTTTTGTAAGAACTCCAATTCCCAGGTGCAGTCATCTTTTACGGCGCTGCCGAACAGGGACAACTATTCTTTGCTGAAGTCTCTGGACACCTTTTAGAGCGCTCTCATTGATACGAATACTGACGTTTCTGACCCATTGTAGTGGCTCGTTCTGGTTGCAAAGGGCAGTTTCACACGATACATTGCGCCGTTAAGACGCAGGGCCCAGTTGTGGCAAAGACCGACTAGCACTAACCTAGAGTTAATTTTTAACCTACGTTCCCTTTTCAAACCTTATAGAGACTGATTTGAGGTGTATCTTTAACGGAATTGACAAGTTTTTGCCGTTGAAAATCCTGAGGCGTCGACAAATCAAAAAACTTTTGCTTAACGTCCATTGTAACCCCCTCCCCACCCCCCGCCTCCCCTCTTAACGTTCACTCCATACATTTGCTGTTAAATCACTCACTTTGCATATAAACATAGCCGCATGTTGATGTAATAGTTATAAATTAATGTCGTTCCTGTTTGCTGTTAAGCTTTTGAGATAAACTTTTGTAACGTTGTTTACCCAGAATTTGGAAATAACTTGTAAATATTTGAGTTTTAATACAAGAAACATCAGGTCAAAAATTGAATAAGCATAGGTTTCATGGTCATTAACGATATCAACTTAACTACTGCGTACGTTAAATTAAAAATTGGACTCCTGTATTCTGTGACTTTTGTCCGTAGACAACGATCAGTTTTACGATTTATTAACGTGCGCATTAAAAGTGGAACAATGTTTTTTCGGAAGAAATTGCTCTATTTTTCCCCCCTCAACGTCCAATGGAGGTTAAGCAAAATTTTTTTTATTTATCGACGCCTCCTAAACAATAATTATTCCATAAGAACCATAAACTTTTCTTAGAGAAGAAATTGCTGCTTTAATTTTGGCTTGACCTAGGGTTAAAGTTAACCAGTCTTTGAGCTACTTAGCCCTGATATGTCGCTGTTTTCCCAAGTTACGGTTAAATCTCAAGCATTTCAGAGCGTGAGTTCCATCGCTATTAAAGATGCACACATGCACGTACACTACAGATCTTGAAATAATCTCCACGGTCCGATTGTTCAAAAGGTTTGTTTTACTTGCTTACAAACACTGCCCAGAATCTCAAACATGACAAACATGTTAACCAAAAAATTTCCAAGCCAAGTAAGTTAACGGATTGTAAAGAACGCGAGCATGGATTAAAAACTAAACCCTGTATTAGGGCTGTTAGTAGGGCTTTGAATTAACAATCGAGCCCAGGTTGGTGCCGGGTAAGATTAACAGCCAAGCTTTGTGGGCGTAATCCCTTATTAACGGTATAACTCAGTGCTTCCAATAATTTAGGAGTATGTGGTCGTAGGAAAAAAGTAGGCGGTTACAGAGTTTGTGAGGCCGAAGGCCCCTGAGTCATTAAGGGGGTCCAGGGATGTTCTCTTAAGTCAGTTTCCACTTCAAAGCGAGGCATTACATAAAACAGCGCGCGGGTCTAGACGTCCGTTCTCGTACGTGAATCGAGTGAAGTAAACCAAAATTTGATGGCACCTGACCACGCATGTTTAATTTGGACCACTAAAATTTTAAATTACTGACAAATTACTGCATGGATTACAGCGCCAAACGGCGCAACAATTCGTAAATAAAAATTTACATCTATTCTTCGTACCGAAAAATCTTCACCTACAAGTACAGAGTGGCCGGTGGTTGGAGGATCAGTAGGCGGCGATAAATCGCCGGTAGCCGCCTTCTAATGAAACCACTAATAATTACTGCAAGCTGCAACCTTTTCTTAACGAACAGACATCCAAGTGTTTGAACGGATAAGAAACAAAACATTAGGGGCTAGGTTATTCCAAAACCGGTTAACCTTATCACTTGGTGGGTTAAGAAAAATTCAAGCGTTATATCTTTGCTAGACAAACACTGCCCCGAAATTTCAAACAATACAAACAATTTAACAAGTTTCAAAGCCAATCACTTAACGGATCGTAAGAAAAGCGAGCATGAATAAAAACCTAACCCAGTGGGTAGGGCTATTAACTGGTTTTTGAATAACCGAGCCCCGTTGATAGGTTGTTATACCTGTCAATTCCTGTACTATAGGCGAGTTTTTGTTTACATTTTTCGCCTCATTAGCATAGGCACTCTTCTTTCTAATTCAGCTACAGAAACAAAGCTTCTGATTAATGAAATGTTTCTGCAGAACAAACTTTCTCTGAAAATATGAGATTGATATGCTGAGTAATCTTTCCGAGATACGGTTTTAAAAATCGGAAATTTTGAAAAGAATGTATGGCTTATTATCGTTCTTGTCTCCAACTGTTTTGTATTTTTTGAGTGGTAATTTATTCTTTGAAACTTGTACACTTATAGAACCGAAAGTTCGGTCACTCATTAAATTTGATAAGCATTCTCAAATTTTATTTTATTGTGAACAACATAAATGTAACACAAAATGTAATGGTGTGTTAGCTTTAATTCGTTTCTCAGATACGTTTTATCTCGTCGTTTTTTTATTCCGCCTATAAGCCCCCGCCCGTTTAAAGCTCATTTAAAACCCCTAAACCCCTTTTGAAGTTATATAAGCCCAGGTTTTAAGTGGGATTTTACGGTATGCACGTACAGGCACTAGTAACTCTTATTCAGTATTATATGTCTGTTTCCAGACTGGCTACTCTCCCCTTCATCTGGCGGCGCAGAATGGTCACATGACCACTGTAAAAACGTTACTTAAAGGCGGCAGCTACCCTATGTCCAAGAACAACGTGAGTATTAATCATAAGTATTGAGAACTTTATTAAGTTATTCCTTAGTTTTGCATTGCACATAATTTCTCGCGTAACCTAGCGCGCGTGCATTAAAAATGGCAGCTTTTTCCTCATGACTGGAGTTTACCAGAGAGGTAAATCGACATTTTCTCATATTAACGAGCTTTGCGACCCATCATTTTTTTCTTATGTTTTGTTTATTTTTATGTTTTATAGAGCAGTTCTCAGTGTCGAATAAGAAGCAATCGTCGGAAACATGACTTTTGCAAGCAATCATGAACATGCATAATCATGAGGAATTATTGTGCCGTTCCTCCAAAACGAGTGTAGGGAACCCCCGACATTTTTTTCAAAATTTAAGTTCCTATAATATAAATAAACAATAGGAAAAATTTGACAAAAATCTCAGCGTAGGTTTTATTTCAGTGGAATGACCTTTTAAAACCTTTAATACTAGGGACGAGTTGTTTAAAATCTGATTAGCGCTGATCTAGGCTTAATTGCCATGACAACCACTAAGTTTTGTAGGATTAAAACTAGTCCCCTAGTCAAGCTTTGAACAATTCACTCCAGGCTAATCATAAGTATATTATCTTTCTAAACTGCATGTCTTTGCAAATAGGTCACTGTTTATAATAGTAAAGAAATGAGTTTTTTTCTCGCAGTTGTTACTGATACAGGTTTTGATAACGATAAGCACATCAATTGATTCGATGAAAGAGAGTATCGCTACCGCCATGCGCCACAGCAAAGTTGACGGCTAAGGTCGAATATGTTTAAGTGCCAAAAAGTTGTGAAAACTCGGATTTCCTGTTGTTTTGTAAAGATCACCTTTATACAAAACGGCATTCAAAGAATTCCCAGTGCTTTAGATTTTTTGAGATTTGCCAAAATTCAAAGACCCCAAACACCGTCATGACGGCGCCGGCCATTACGAAGCATATATTTTTCAACCTTTAATTTAATGCGTACTACGTCTGTGTTTCAAGATTTTTTGTCCAAAAAAGCAGATAAGCTTCATTCTTTCGTCATATTTTTATCATCTTATTAGAAGCAATAATTCTTAGTTATTCAGTTGAAAAGGTTCCACACAATCTTGTAGTTCCCAGCTGCATGGCTACAATGCTGTCAAATTCTAGTAGCCAGCGTTCAAATTTTGTTAGCATAAGTTCAAGCCGTGATATATAGTCTTCTTATATACTTAGACTTTCACTCAACAAAATGAGCATTGTGATTGGTTGATTCTTGGTCACGTGCCCTGGTCAAATTCAAATGTATCCTAACCGACATTCAATTGCGCAGTTGTTGCCTGCGCGCCAAACACATCACCGAAAAAAGTCTCAATAAAAGGAAAGTCTAAACATATAACAAAGCACTTAATGTATAGTCCCTCGGGAAACAAGTTAGTTTTGTTTTCCCTCGAGTTCTGATGTTTCCCGAGACGAATCGGGACTCTCGGGAAGACAAACCTGTTTCCCTTGGGAGTATACATTAAGTGTATGTTATTTGGCTAGCGATCGAGTAAAAACATTTTTACACGAACTGGCAACTTTAATGATTGAAATGTAAGAACGACACAGCAAGTACCAGGAAAAGCAAAGATGGACGAAGTTTATTACCTATGAGATTAATCTTCTCAGTTGTAGTTGTATTGTTAATTCTCCCAATTAAAAGCACATACTTTTTTTTGAACAAGTTAGAGAAAACTTTATTTTTCATCAATTAGTCGCTTTGGTTGATCAATTCTTATTTTCTCAGCATCAAAAGCCTTTTTTTGTATGTGTTATGTAAGGAGAAGTTGGATCGGTTGTATAACTGGCAGGGACTGAAAGGGTTAGACGTCTGCATTGACTTTAACCATAGATTGTTGTCCTTCATTGCCATATGTGTGAATACAACATACAGATTCGAGTGAGGTATTACTACAGGAACGGGATATAATCAGCGAAACTTGGATTATACCCCGTTCCAAGGGTAAGGCCTCACTCGAATCTGTATGTTGTATTTTTATTTTAAGCCCATGCATTTTACTCCGTTTTTGGATTTCGATGTCTTCTTTCGTGTTTAGCATTAGGTTACTTAATAAGTTTACCTTCAGTGTGGTCAGCTGTTATTTGCAAGTTTTAGGCGATCGTTTCCTAGCCTGCGCCTCGGACTATCTAGATCCCCGGTATCGACGGCGGAAAGAGTTTGGACCGGCTGCAACGCAGGCTAATCGTTTCCGAGTTGACGGTGGAATGACCGAGTGTGTGATGTGTTCGACTCGTGATTCTATATAGTTGTGAGTTCGAGCCCCTACCATACCACTGTGTTGTATCCTTGATCAAGACACGTTCCAGTCGACTCAGCTGTGTAAATGTGTACCAGCTCTGCTGGGGGCTAACCTGCGTAAGATAAGTGTCCTGTCCAGGGGGAGTCAGAGACTCCCGAAGATAAACGCCGGCCCTATGAGTCACTTAGACTTGAGAAAGGATTTAGCTTCCAAATGTTAGTAACAGCCTGAATACAATCAATTTCACTGTTCCATAATTAACACTGAATGACGGCTGGAACTTTCTTCGTTTTCTTCACAGTACGGCGACGCACCATTGCATCTTGCTGTCCGATATGGCCACGAGGAAATGACGCAAGTCCTAATAGAAGCTGGAGTAAATGTCTCCGATCAAAATAATGTAAGATGGTAGTGGTAGAGGTGGTTTGCAACGAAAACTAGGGAACTTACGCAACGAGGACAATAACATCGACGTCGACTGCTCACAAACAACTTACTTCTGATTTGACCATTTTGACCACGCATGGCTCGTTTGCTTTCTCTTTTTACCAGTTATACGCTTTGTTAAAAGAAAAAGAAAGGCCAAAGTTTCCTTCTTAAAAGTAAATTAAGACTGAGAAAACTTTCTTTACGTCGTTTTCGTGGTCGGAAGAACTCCAACAATAAGCTTCCTTGCCTAGTTGGTAAGGCGCCAGCCTTTCCTGCGGGAGGCCTGGGTTCGATTCCCGGTGCCGAACCTTCACTCAGGGTCTTAAAATAACTGAGCAGAAGGTGCTGCCTTTGCCTTAACATCTCCAAACGGTTAGATCTTTGCGTCTTCTCTGATAAGGACGTCAAACCGTAGGTCCAGTCTCTCGATCTCCTATCGGGGAACTTAAAAGAACCCACAACACTTGTCAACAAAGAGTAGGGTGATCCTGGTGTCGTAGTCTGTCTCTTCTACTAACTGAGGGCAACTCTTATGAATATAGTTGTGAGCCGTGTATAGCGGACTATCTAAGACCCTCAATACCAGAGTCAACTGTCAATCATTGTTAAGCGCCTTTATGCATCTACCTATGTAAAAGGTACTATATAAAAGCTAAACATTATTATTATTATTATTACGTTATTAATAAGCTTTTCACGTTGTAATTTTCGAGGCGACACGTGCATGTGACCAGCACGGTACATTCCAACGTGCAGCTATTGTACTCACCATTGTCTTCTGCCGTCGTCGTCGGTGTTGCTGTCCTTGTTGTGTAAAGCCCCTGTTGTCAGGGCTGGATGGGGTAGGAGGTGATGTCGCAGGAAAGTTAATTAAAATATTGACACTGTTTGGGGTCAGAATCAATACCTTCAGGGCAGCATGCGGTAGGAGTTATAACGTGGGAAAGAAGTGAAGGAGAGGTTAACACATTTTGGGATCAACTCCGTTTGGGATTGGGTAAAAAATAATGACGCTGATAAATGAACAAAAGAACCGACACAATTTGGGATCAAAATTGATAGGGGTGGAATAAGGATCATTAGAGCTATTGGGAAATCAAATGAAAAGATTCCCATAGTTCGGGGTCATAGCCGGTTGAATTGGGAAAGAGGGAAAGTGAACTGAGTTACCAAAATAAATCGAGATAGTATCTAACGGAGAAGGGATTCGGGTGCTATAGTTGAAAAGTTTTGGAAGGTACCACAACAAGCTTATTGTTTCCATAACTTAGAGATTTAGTTTTCATAAAGAGATTATAATTCGTGTTCGGTAGAGGAGAGAGTTTCATTGAGTTTATCCAGCCGATGCTCCAGAGCGAGTTCCAGACTCCAGATCTTAAAGAGCCGTTAAGCTTGCAAATAATCGGGGAATTGGGGCTTGTAGTCGTCTGGAAGTCAGGTTGGCGTAGCGGTCATCAGTCGCACCTCCCACCTCCACGACCCGGTCGATCCCTTGGAAGGAAAGGTAGAGGTCAGGTTAACGTTTGGTGCAGCGGTAATCAGTTGCACCTTCCACCTCTACGACTCAGGCGATCCAAGGGGGGTGATTAGGGATCAGGTTAACGTTAGCATAACAGTCATCAGTTGCACCTCCCTCCTCCGTGCCCCTCGAATCCTGGGCTCTGCATGTGGGTTGAGACTTTTCGATCCCAATCTCTGACTCTGAGAGTTATTCTACGGGTATTCTGGTTTTCTTCCCTCAACAAAATCGATATAGGTAATCACATCTGGCCCAGGAAGACCAACAGGGAGAATCCTAGTTCTTTATTTCGTAATGGTGTTATTGTCATTAAGTAAAGGTTGTCAGGTTGTCAATAGTTTTCAGTAAGCTATGGTTAAATTGTGGTTTTTACATTAATCAAGGAAGGCAACACTCCCTTGCACGTGGCGGCCCAGCTTGGACATAGCAGGATCGTAGATATACTCCTGGATGGAGGAAGTACAATTGCCGTCCGAAACAACGTAAGTGTCAAGGCTTAACCTCATTAGACCAGGCTCTCCATTTCATCAGCTTTAATTTATGAATACTGATTCATTATTTCTTACTCCTTATCTTGTGAAACCCTCAATATAAGTCAGGTTTGCCGTTTCATAATCTTTTGTTTGTGGAACTCTCATTAATCCTAGAGCGGAGGGTTTGGCGCAGTGGTAAGACCTCTGCACCCCAGTCATGAGGTCCCAGGTTCGATCCCTGTCCAGGACGGTAGTTGAATACTTGGGTGACCTTCTTTCCCGCTGAAGTCAACTCGGCTTTCCATCCGTTCCGGAGTCGGTAAAATGAGTACCAGAACACATGGACTGCTTTGAAGCGGCTGCCAATTGCGCCTATATTTCCTCTGGGGCTAAACTGATCATTATAAAGCGCCTTTGAGTATTCACATGGAAAAAGCCCCAATTTTACTTAATCTAAGCTCGCCATTTAATCATTAAGTTAGAAAAATTTCTTTGATGTCATTTTCTTTGACAGTTATTTTCATTCATTTGTCAGTTGTGGAGATTAGAAGAACTTTTGCTCGTTTTGGAGTTTTGAAGAACCACTGCTCAAAAACGTAAAATGAAAATATATTTTCTTACAAAACTGACAAGATCAAAACACAGTTGTCTGTTTTAGCCGTCATCGGCGGTAAAGCCTTCTTATTACCTAATTTTCCTGCATCTGTTGGTAGAGAAGACGTGATACCGGTTTCTCTAACGTATGTCTTAGTATTTTTGTCCAATTAGTTGTGCAAGTAGTGAAAACTTGAATGAGCTGGCGTTATTCTTTTGTTAAGGTTGGAGACACAGCGAGAGACATTGCAATGCAGAACTCTTTCAAGGACATCGTGAAGATGATCCCCTGTATTAAACCAAATAAGGTTTGTTTAGTATGTGCATCAAAATCTGTATTTTACGTATTTTAACAATGTTGTCGTAATAAGTACCATCGTAAGAAGTTTCAACTTTGTTGTAACCAGGGCTTGCGCAACCACGAAACGGAATTTAGGCAAAAACATTCAAGGTTTTGGAAAAGTCAATGAAGTTTCGATTTACTCGACCAACTAGATTTTCTAGAAGCATAAAAACTCAAACAACTACCTTAGTTGCTTAGTATTCCAGAAAAAGTATATTTAGGGCGTCTCATTATGGTATATTTAAAGATAGTTTAGAAAACGTGCAAGGTGAGCGATAAGGGAGCAGCCATCTTCGCGCTGGCGATCTAATCCGTGACGTCAAATTGCAGTTTGTTATATAAGATATGTAAACTTTTTGTTAAGTTGCTTAGAGAGGTTCTTTTTTCTTTTTCTTATTCCACTGGATATTTTTACCAACAATGCAAGCAATGAAACAGTCTGAACAAGGCAATAGAGCTGATTTTTTTGACAGTTTGTCATTGTGACGTCAGACGTCAGTGTAACGTGGCGGTCACGTTCTTTCTTTTCTCAATTTTGCAGAATATTTCAAAAAATATTTTTGAAAGTGCATTTTGGAATCCCAAGTTGATGTTTTTAAACATACCGAAAAACAATTTTGGAGAGCAGGTTCCTTTAAGTATGCGAGCAGAACTATCAGTTGAATCAAGGGCTACTGGATCTAGTACAACTACATCACATGAGAAAGCTGATGGCAAAATGGACAACGACGGCAAAAATGACGGTATCGTTATTAAAAGGCAAAAAAATATGGCAATAAAAACTTACTTTTTTTAAGGGAACCTGCTCACCCAAATTATTTTTTGATATGTTCAAAAAATATCATTTGAGATTTTTTTGAAGGTGCATTTGCTCGTATTTTTTATTGTTCAGGTTAAATCTTCAATAAAGATACCCTAGTAATTGTAATCCTCACAGTTGATATGATTTCTGTTGGCGTTGTCGATGTTTTAAATAACCGATCGCTACAGCTCAAAAATGATAATGATATTTTAGGGGGCGTGCATAGGTTTTACGCCATTTGCTCCTGGGTCTTAGCGAAGGCCCTACCTTTGTCCGATTTCCTCCCTTCTAAGTGAATTTCTGAAGAATATACCATCAACAGCTGAATAAAGTTATGGTCCCAACCACAAGCGCAGTGGCCGAGCGGTTAGCGTGTTCGACCCGTAATCCTAAGGTCGCGAGTTCGAGCCCCGGTCAGACCACTGCATGTGTTGTGTCCTTGAGCAAGACACTTTACCCGACTTGTTCCAGTCGACTAATCTGTGTAAATGAGGACCAGCTCTGTTGGGGACTAACCTGCGATTGATTAGTGTCCTGTCCAGAGGGAGTCAAAGACTCTCATTCACTGAACACTACAGAAACCGGAGATAAGCACCACTCTAATGGGCCATTATGCGCGAGAAGGGATTTAGGTTTTAGCTAACCAGGTATACTTTTTTAACTTTGTAAATGCAGGCAAAACAAAAGAATGAAAAAGAACCACCGAAACACCTCTTGACAGACACGACGTCGACTTTCACCACAACAAACACGTTGCTATATGTTCCACGACCGGAGCCGGGAAACCCCGTTCCAAAGGTGAGGTTTATAATAAAACTGCACCAACGTCTATCCTCTCCTTACAGTATCGATATAAAGTACGACAGTTCTCTTGAACGAAAAATGAAATCTTCCATTTCTGTTCATCTGTAGTAGATGTCGGAGTAAATTATGATGACTTACATCCAGTAACAGTGGTCTTTCCCATCAAGCTTTATCGAAGTGCTTAAGATGGTAAGCTAATTACTAGACGGAAAGTCGATTTTCAAAGAGCGTTTTCGAAAACAAGTTTCTTCTTTCTTAAAACCCGCCGGAGCAGAGAGCAGCCGAAAATACCAAAACTACGTTTTTCTCAGGTTTTGGTAACAAAGACCACGTGCCAAACAGGCTGGGTACTGATAAAGACGTGACACCAGCCGAGAAACTCGCTTCCTATTTTGCTTGTTTTGAAGACTTATTTGCCTAAAGAGTTGCTTTATTTATAGTTAAAAACATGCCCAACAAAAGTAAGGTAAGTGGTTCTTCCAATGCTGTTGATTTAGTAAGACCAAGAGCTAGATAGCTCAAGCGTGTTACCGGGGTGATGCCAGCCCTTCTAGAGCCCAGTTCACTTTGTGCACGGGAATGATTTTTCGCTAGCTAATTTCTTTTGCAATTTAAAAAAAAGAATAGTGGCTTTTTAGTTCATCAAAAACATTTATTCAGTATGGTACATTTGTTACCGATTAACAGGAAAGGGGTATGACTGCGCTTAGCTTACCCCTGCTTGTCAAGGCCAGCCTGTTGATTTCTGGTTGGTAGTTGCAGCAGCCGTAGCTCTGTCAAATTGGCTACAAATTAAAAACTAAGCGTGGCTGAAATTGTTATAACTGATTTAATGAAGGGCGGGTATAGTTCCAAAGGACCTGTTCGTTCAGGGTCACGCTAATTTGATCAAGTGTGAGACCGTCAGATATATTTGTCGATACTGAAGGTTTTGGCTAACTATAAAGAGTTTCTGTTTAATCGGGTACAGCTTCAGTGAGACATGAAAGTGGAAACTGAAAGATGACAAATCGGCTCTTACTCGGGTTTATTCCTGTCAAACGTGTACCGTATTTACTCGATTAGGCCCCGCGGGGCTTATTTAATTTTCGTACTTTTTGGTGCGGGGCTTATTCGGGGGCGGAGCTTATTTGAGACACGAGCTTTTGCATTGCAAATTAGGTGGCAAGTTCTCTCGTGTAATGACAATTTAGTTTGCAAGTTTACATTGAGATCAATGAAAAAGCAGATAAAACATCAAAATGATTGACTAAATAGATATCGAGTGGTAGCCCGAAACTACGAAAGTTATATGTAACCGATCTAACGAGTGAGTACAGCGAACAATTGTAGAATCAATATTATCAACACGAGAAGATAAAATTCCTATCTCCTAACGGTCATGCAATGTGACATAAATAAAATATAACATTGCAATAAATTCCCAGTGTTAATATAAAACTGAACACTGTGTTCTTTCGCTCCTTATTTTTAAACCATCTTCAGTGTTTCGAATAAGCCCCGCATCGGCCACTGCATGGGAGGCGGGGCTTATTCGGGGGCGGGGCTTGTTTAATTTTTGGTCTTACAAGTGCGGGGCGGGGCGTAATCGAGTAAATAAGGTATGTATATAGCTTCCATTAGGCTCGTAATGTATGAAAAATGAGAATTTAGCCTCAGCTCAGGAGGTAGCGTGGCTCAGTGGTTATGATGCTGGATTTGCCTGCATGCGGTTGTCCGGGGTTCAAATCCCACTCTGACCACTGACAAGATTTGGCTTCGGTGATCCCAGAGTCAAATCCACCACGCTTGTAAATAGCCAACTGGTCTTCCTCGAACCAATTGGGATTCTTAATTGTATTGCCTTGTTTGTTTGTAGGGCTACTGACATGCAATTGAGGCTCTGCCCTGTGTCTCTATCCCTACCACTGTGGCAAAACTGATTAAATTTTTTAATTAGATTTTCAAACTTGAGGGTTTGTATGTGCGCAGTGTAGCGTAATTCGGAAATGGCCAATTGTAACAGAATCGAAGGATTATCAATGGTAAAAAATATAAATATAGGCTTTAGTAGTGCAATAAAAGAACAAATGGATGAGATTAGTGATAACATGCATATAGCCGCAAATTTAGTGTGAAAAGTAATGTGATGGATAACAAAATATTTGCGCAGTGGAGCGTAATTCATAAACAGCCTACTGTATTTACTCTCCTCTTTACTGCGCAACCCCTTTTTTGTATCCTTTTACGTTGTCTTACCCTCCTCCACAAAATCATCAACATTGCGTTGATTTTGTACGGAACATGGGTTGTGTTTCAGAAACCGTGGCAGAGAAAAGAGTACCTAAAGTTCCTATCGTGGCGCTCAAAGAAAAAAGAAGAAGGCGATAAAACCAAGAACGACCTACCACCGTTGAAGTTTGAAGAGATGTGCTCGATTGAGAAAGAATTCAGTACTCGTTCAATAATCAGAAGATCGCACAGAAATTTAAAGCGCTCAAAAGAGTTGCAGGAGAAAAGAAAGGTACGCTTTTATACGTATAAAATTTATAAAAATATGAATAAAGATATAAATTTGACGATTATTTACACACTAGTTTCTACGTTGCTATTATCTCTCTCCCCAGTCCGCTGGATTTTACTCGGAGCCTGCTATGGAATTGCGACAGGAGTCTCAAAAGAAAGAGTCGAGGTTAGTCTGAGTGCTTTATTGTATACTCCAGGGTAGCCTCGAGCGAATCTGGGTTGTTTGACTGGGTGAATCCCTACCACACCTACCCATACCCCTGCCCACCATCTTGGATTTGGACGATAACAATCCCTGTTATGTGCAAAAAGGCCCCTGTTGTTACAAATCTAAACAAAAAACCTGTTATGAACCCAAAGTAGCCTGCGTGCAGACGCCAGTTTCCGCTCGGCCAATTTATCGGCTATTACAATAAGCGGCTATGCGTTGACTAACCCAAAGGAGTGTGTCCGGCTATTACGGTAAGCGGCTATGCGTAGACTAACCCAAGCTCATTGTATCATTTCGACTGTATTCTAACGTTTTCGAACAGGGAGAGCATTTCAGCCCACTTCCTTTGTAGACATTGTAAATTTTTATAACCTTTTCTAGACAAACAATTAATTTCGTTATTTATACACCCTTTCCTAGAATGGATGTTTTGTAGTTATCAAATTGTCTGGCACTTCAACATTGTCCGCCACGTTTGTTTACAAATTGTGTACAGTTAAAGACCTTCATGGGGGAGGTGGGTAAGGAGATTTGACACTCCAAAACGAGGTAGTTTAACTAAACCTGGTTTATTTGGTCAGAACACTTTCTGAAATCAATCCAGTTTAACTAAACATGTTTAAAACTAACCGTAGTTAACTAATTTGGGTTAGTTGGTGTGAATGGGGGCATAAGTCATCATACGCTCCATATCACAATCTATTAATCGTGTACATGTATGTTTCTAAAGTACTCATTTACAAACATAATATTCATATTTTACATGTTAAATAGATTTATAACTCCTACGACATCTTGTGAACAAAAATATTGCCCTAACGGCTAATCATATATAGTGGGTGACTCCTCCTAAATTGTTCTGCAATAGACCAATATGGGCAGATCACGTTCATCAAATATTTTAAGAGTCGTAACAAGGTTTAAAACTATAAAATCTTAGAAATGTTCCCTGGTTGAAGATTCCGAAAAAGAAAAACCACTTTCGGTTTTTAGGCTACAAACTTTGACAAGTAAAAACTGATTACAAGATCTACCTATTTAGAGGCGACAACCTTTTTTGTTCTAGTAAGTTATCAATATCTAATTTCCCCTTGCGTATAACGCCCACAAAATAACACTTTTGGTGTAGAGAAAATGAGAATTGATCTACCAAAGCAAAGTACCGAATTTAATAGTAAAATTCTTTAATAAATCGGGGACTGAAAGGGTTGAATACGAATTTAGATCTCACTCAGTAAAAAATAATACACTGGCACTCGTATTAAAAATTTTGCTAAAAAATTCCTAGCGCTCCTAGTTGGAGGGGATGATCAGGCCCGTCATAACGGTGCCAGTGTTTGTACCAGTGTTTGTACCAGTGTTTGTGCAAGTGTTTGTACCAGTGTTTGTACCAGTGTTTGTGCC
>JAOBRD020494990.1:0-12994 GCA_027575215.2 Hydrozoanthus sils | reverse complement strand
CAATAAGAAGAAGAAGAAGAAGAAGAAGAAGAAGTAGAAGGAGGAGGAGGAGGAGAGGAAGAAGAAGAAGGAAAAAAGGAGAAAAGAAGAGGAAGAAGAAAAGAAGAAGAAGAATAAGAAAAAGATGAAGAAGAAGAAGAGGAGGAGGAGGAGGAAGTAGAAGATGAAGAAAGAGAAGAAAAAGAAAAAAGAAGAAGAAGAAGAAGAAGAGGAGGAGGAGGAGAGGAAGAAGAAGATGAAGAAGAAAAAGAAAAAAAGAAGAAGAAGAAGAAGAGGAGCAGGAGGAAGTAGAAGATGAAGAAGAAGAAAAAGAAAAAAGAAGAAGAAGAAGAAGAAGAAAAGAAAAGAAGAAGAAGAAGAAGAAGAAGAAGAAGAAGAAGAAGAAGAAGAAGAAGAAAGAAAAGAAGAGGAAGAAGAAGAAGAAGAAGAAGAAGAAGAAGAAGAAGGAGGAGGAGGAGGAGGAGGAGG
This sequence comes from Hydrozoanthus sils, assembly GCA_027575215.2. Lineage (NCBI taxonomy): Eukaryota > Metazoa > Cnidaria > Anthozoa > Zoantharia > Hydrozoanthidae > Hydrozoanthus > Hydrozoanthus sils. Next base: position 12,526 of record JAOBRD020494990.1, on the reverse strand, counting down.
AGGAGGAGGAGGAGGAGAGGAAGAAGAAGAAGAAGAAGAAGGGAAAAAAAGGAGAAAAGAAGAGGAAGAAGAAAAGAAGAAGAAGAAAGAAGAAGATTTTCAGTAAACTGAAACAACGACTTAACGTCCCTGTCTACAGATCGACGGTGTAGAGAAAAAAGGTCGCACAACTCTCGTCAAGGCCGAGGAAGAATCGGGACCTCTCGCTTGGCAGTCAGAGATCTTACCGAGCAAAACTCGCACACATAATTAATTACGACCAACTTTATGTAAATTTGGCAAAACATGCTTCAACAAAAGTTGTGCGTTCATCTAAACAAATTGAGATATACCTTTTCATGTTATTTTTTTTGCAAATTTTAATTTTTATCGTTCTTTTTTTGCAACACATATGGCAGGTAAACACAAACGGTGCCATATCGTTTGAAAACGAAGTTGTTCAGTACGTACCGAGAGCCTTTCCTTTGGGTGACGGCAGACGACTTGTTGCTCCTTTCTGGGCGGACGTGGATATCAGAATAAGCGGCAAGGTCTGGTACCGAGAAACCACTGATAGCACACTTCTTGACAGGGCTACCAAGGATGTGACGGGCATATTCGTGGGACAGCATCGTTTCAGGGCATCTTGGCTGTTTATAGCAACCTGGGACAACGTACCATATTTCACAAATCAATTTCCACATAATTACTATATCAAAAAGGTAACATTATTGGTTGGTAGGTATTATTAGAAATGTTTGTTATTAGTGTTATCAATCGATATAAGAGTTGTTAATAACTCACTAACAAGTACGTTTGTCGGTTTGAGACTTAGTTGAGTTTTTGCACTGGGTTAAAGCCTGCAGCACGCGAGAGCAATCCCCTGAGTAAAAAGTTATTCCTATGTCCGTTGTTTGCTCATAGTTAGTACTTAGCTCACAGTGTGCGCGTAAACTTCACTGAGTTTTCGGCCTCGTGCAACCTTGAGTTGAAATTCGAACTCGAACATCAGTGAAATTTACGCGCACTTGTGAGCTTAGTGCTGGGCAAACGGGCACAAATAACTTTTTGCTTGGGGGATAGCCCTCATGCATGTGTTGCAGGATTAGTGCCGTCGCTACACGGTGCAACATTGCATGCAAAGTTGCGCGCAGTGGGAGAATTGCATGCGCACCGTGTAGCCACCTTTAAAATTGTTGCACACAACATTACGCGAATTAGAAACCGACCCAGCTTCTGCAACATTGCATGCAACGATTTCACCGTGTGACTACAAGATGAAGGTTTACACAACGTTGCACGTAAATGAAATCCTTCGTGTAGCCACACAGTGAAACCGTTGCGTGCTATGTTGCAGGAGTAGGATCGGTTTCTACTTCGCGCAGTGTTGCGTGCAACAATTTCAGAGGTGGCTACATGGCGCAATTCTCCAATTGCATGCATACAACGTTGCATTGCATACAACAATGCACTGTGTAGCCATGGAGTAGCTTGAAAGGCATATCTACACCCTTGGCACTATAACTAGGCCTACCCACAAGGTTTGTACTAAGTAAATAACCTCTCGGATTTTGAGATTTTTTTTCGGTTTTTTAAGACCAATTGCAAAAATCATAATAAAAGTAGCTTAAAAGCAAAGTTCTTTGTTTTTGTTGCTGGTTGTGACTCCATTCATTTAATATACTACTAGCCTTTTTCGTTTGAAAGGTTTTTGAGCTAACTGCTTATAGGTAATTCAATCGTTCTTCAGGGAAAAAAATGCCGCGGGCAGCTATTCCTGCCTATCTATAGATCCCCTTTCATAAATTTGCAGCAACTTTGATGTTATTTTGCCTACAATCAAACTTGCGTTGTTTACATTGCACAATAATTTATCTTAAGAGGTGGTAGAAGTACTAGCTAGTTAAGTAATGAGTTTGTTATTATTATTAACTTTATTACTTTATTATTGCTGTTTTTGTCATTTTTGAATGGTAGAAAAAATGAAATGAAATTATTGTCTTATGTCTCGTAATATACTTATCTGCCTTGCGAAACCAACAGAGAAATACGTTTCAAGCTGTCCTGATTACAAACGGCAGGCACTCTTTTGTAATATTTAACTATAACAAGATCGAATGGACTCAGGGCGACTACAGTAAAGGCGTCTTGGCACAGGTAAGCCGGTTCCATTTTTTTTCCGAACACGACAGTTGCATTGCTTGTTAAATTTTGTGTGCGAACTAAGGAGGTTTATTTGGTACAAAACTTACATAGGAAAGAAAAATTAATACCGTAACTCAAAGTTTTTGCATGACAAACCTATAGATCAAGCCCTTTCGCTGCTAAGTTTTTCACTCTTCAATCTTGGCTCTACCCCTAAACCCACAGACCCGTATCTTTGAAATTTTGTATGTAAAGTATGTAAAGAGATGTATGAAATATTAAACACTAGCACTTTTAAGAAATGGTTCTAGGATAAAATTTGCATTTTCCTTTTTTTATTGATGTACCTTATAAGAACTAGAGTCATAGTTTAACAAAAATGTAATATAATTTTACAAAGACAAATAATTTTAGTCTTGAAATAATAGCAGAGTAGCTTTTTTAGGCTTTTCGTGAATCGCTAAATTTTAACTCTGTGCATATATCTAGTTTTGCTTTACTACGGAAGTTGATGTACTACTTATAAATACTTTGATTTAAGCATAGACTGCAACAAAGTAAAGGATTCTTTGAACTTAGGCCGGTTTCAACGCCGGAGATGGTATCCGCTTCTTCAGCATTGCTGGCTCAATGAGTCCTGAAGTCATTAACCTTACGCTGACCACAAATATAGGGAAAAGTGGCCGCTGGATGTTCCGCATAGATGAGGCAGTGATAGAAGCAGGGGGCTGTAATACTGAAGGTACAACTTTTATTCAAGTTGAAATCTTATAAGAAAAAAATTCAACTAACTGAGAAGTAAAAATAAAATAAAATAAGTAAAAAGAACAAAGAATAATTGAAAACTAAAAAAATAATAGCATAAAATCAAATAAGAAAAATTAAATAATAAAAGGAATAAATGGATGTTCCGCATAGATGAGGCAGTGATAAAAGCAGGGGGCTGTAATACTAAAGGTACAACTTTTATTCAAGTTGAAATCTTATAAGAAAAAAAATTCAACTAACTGAGAAGTAAAAATAAAATAAAATAAGTAAAAAGAACAAAGAATAATTGAAAACTAAAAAAATAATAACATAAAATCAAATAAGAAAAATTAAATAATAAAAGGAATAAATAATAAAAAAATATAACAAAGCTTGAACTTTTTATTTTATTAAAGCTTTCCATCGTTTCGAGATCTGTAAAATAATTATGTGTCTCTTGAGATTAGAATGGTTATTTCAGTTTTTCTAAATACATAGCCATTTTCGTTGTTATCTGTTCGTTTATCTTTAAATTCACTTCAGGTTTTGTAACCACATTCCCTACCACTGGATCAATGCTTGGAGGCAATAACATTGATGTAGCTGGACCATGCTTTAATAGCAGCCAAGATAAACTTGTCTGCGAATTTGGTAGCGTTTTGTCCTATGGAGTAGTAATCAATGGCCTGAGGGGCATTTGTACTGTGCCGGCAATGCATGTGATTGGTCCGATCCAGCTTGGTGTCTCTACTGATGGAGGGAAGAGCTTTAAATTCACTGGAAAATACACACTACGTAAGACCAAATATGTAGCATGTTTATCTATAGCCTGATAAATCTACTGACTTCTTCGACAAGTAGCTTGCGTGCAGACGCCAGTCTCCGCTCGGCCAGCTAAACGGCTTTAAGCGGCTTTGCGTAGACTACCGACGAGGAGCAAACGCCCAAAATGCTAGCACCCTAAAAGTTCAGCTGAAAAAGATTTTTATATATAAATATTATAAAGTTGAGATGATGCATCAGTGTTGCTGTAGGAACAGCCTAGCTAGTAAATATTTTAAGCTGTACACGGTGGAAAATTAAAACGAAAATACGAACTGGAGTCTTTCTTCAAGATAAATTTCACGAAGAACTTTTATTTTTCCACGGTATAAACTTAAGGCGGGAGTAAACCAAAAGCGCGCTCTGTGGCCACTTTTCTTAATGTTTCTTCCGATATCTCCGTCCATGGTTTGAATATATAAAATCCCTTTGCTTAAAACACAGATGGAATGAAGGAGAGTCAGCTTGAATATTTTAAGATTTTTTGGATGAATTTTGAGTTTTATTTTTTCCCCCTGAAGATTGGTAGTTTTAAAGAGTTTTTTTAATTTGGTGATTTTTTGGGAAGTTTAAAAATTAATTTTGAAGTGAATATTTGATGTAAATTCTCCAAACCGTCCTCAAACCAAAGCTGTACAAGTCCCTTGCCAGGAGGGTCAAATATCTTTTTCAACTTCCTCACTATCCAACAAAAGTTTGGGTTAACTCCCGCCTTAAAATCGATTTTACCAAGCTGTGACAGAGAATCAACCAGACACTTCCTCACTGACGGACAAGACGAAAAAGACTAGTTCAATGTGTTGGGTTTTTTTTCTAAAAAGAAGAAGTTCTATCGTAAACAAATAGAATGCATTAGAACTGCATCAGTCAGGTCAGAAAACCCAAAGAAATGTGGCCATCCCACTATATTTTTAGCGTGCTCTTATTTAAGTTAAAAAATGAAACAGAACTTCATTGGAAGCTTAGGAATTGCCGGTGTTTTTCCATGCAAAAATAGAATAATACCTCTTAGCTTAAAACTGCTTACTAAAACTTTCCAATCAGGCATATTGTTGTTAAAAGGAACGCTTCAATAGAGAATCGAGCCCGTGATTCCTGACATTTTGTGGGCTCTATCATTAGGTGTTGGGATGTAAGAAATATATTGATTCCAGAGCTATCGCCTCTCCAATACTAGCGTAGCTAAAGACGTTTTGTTTCATTCTCCTTGTTGCATAGTTCCTGTAAATCAGGTTCGTTCTCGTGTCAACCTTAGTCAAGTGGTTAAGGAAGCAGTAACACTCGAGGAGCTCCCGATGAATATCACGTGGGACCCAATGCTTCTGGGACACAGGAACACACGCGTGGCTATTGATATGGTACGGTATTCACTGGACCAAGAGAAGGCGAAATTTCACAGTTTTTACCCTCTTGTTGGAAATCAATTGAATACTGGCCACAACCAAGTTGTGGTAAAAGGTGGCGAAGGGGAGGGGTAAGTAAGTCAGTATTTGTTGCAATATTATATCAATTACGTGGTGTAAAGTGCTCGTTACCGAGGGGAGGGGTACGTAAGTAGTTGTTGCCATATTACTCCTTGTGTAAGAGTTAAGTACTAATTAATTGTCGCCATATTTATTAACTGCCTGTGTAAAGATGTTGTGGCAGTAGGGAAAGGTTTTAAGTAACTGTTTGTTGCTATATTTACTCCCAATCCTGTATAAAGAACTAGTAATTGTTGCCACATTACGTACTTCCTGTGTAAAGAGCTAGTGGCAGAGGGGAGGTGTAAATAAGTAATTGTTACCACATTACGTACTTGCCGTGTAAAGTGCTATGGCAGAGGGGAGGTGTAATTAAGTAATTGTTGCCATATTACGTGCTTCCTGCGTAAAGAGCTAGTGGCAGAGGGGAGATGTAAGTAAGTAATTGTTGCCATATTATGTACTTGCCGTGTAAAGTGCTAGTGGCAGAGGGGAGGTGTAAGCCTTATAATTGAGGCCAAGTTCTAGCTTCTGATACTTGCATTTGCTGTAATTTTAAGGACTTGGCCGGGCTCGAATTGATTGTTTTGCTCGTGCGCAGTGGAGCGTAACTCCTAAATGGGAAACTGTAACAAGTTTTATGCGCTTTTCTTATTTCTTTTCACAGAAACGATGTTACACGGTTCGCCACTTTCATCCGCATAAAAAATTTTGGAAGTTTAACAAAAAAAAGTTCACGTTATCATTGGATTTGGAGCAAGTTGTTCGTGTGGGACAATCTGCAGAAGACAGAACAAAGATGCTCAGAATGGTACAGCAAACAACCAAATCCATTAATCTATACTGGTAAGAGAACATCAACCGTATAAAACAAAAGAAACCTTATAAGCCTTATAAATTGGTGATAAAAACCATCAAGATTGGTTGTAACTGAGACAATAAGTGATTTTTCTCTCTGCAGGATTTGAAGCACTATCTAGTATTGTCTTAGCTTCTTTCTTCGCTTCTTTTCATAGTGCTGTGCATAATAGAAGCAGGGTTGATAACAAATTGTTAAATTAGAAATTAGTAGTGCTGCATATATACTTTCACTGCAGAACCGTTCAGTTTTGAAGTATGATATATTACATTGTGGTCCACTTTTGCCCTCTACTATTATCAAAGTTTTGTTTGACCAAAGTAAAATTCTAGGCTATAGAGTGTTGTCCTAATCAGTGGCGAATGTGTCAATACAACATATAAATTCAAGTGAGGCCTTACCACTGGAACAGAGTATAATCCAGGTTACCCATAAACCCCATAAACCCACACAAAGGAAAGAAAAAAATCTCTGACCTCGGTGGGATTCGAACCCACGACCTAAGAAACAGATCTACGTCGCTCTAACCAACTGAGCTACGGGGCCTGCTTGGAGTTTGGTCGTAGGATTTTAAGGACAGTACAGCTCGGCCCGAACATAGAAATAACCATAAAGCATAGAGTGTTGTTCTTCAGTGGCATATGTGTGAATACAACATATAGATTTGAGTGAGCCCTTACCACTGGAACGGGATATACTCTAAAATTCTAGGTTTTAAAGTATTTCTGCTTTTATCTCTTACTTTCATTCACTTTGCTTAAATTTTGACAGATGACCCAAGTTTTCTCCCTTGTCCTCGAATTTTGCCACAAGCGTTGGCTGATAATGGGCGCTACACTGCAGATGAACACTGTAATCCAAAGAACGCAGAAGAGTGCCCGCGATATCACTCGTCAGCGCACTATTGCGTGCGAAGCGTCATGCCAAGGTAACTAATTTTCTAGCCTTTCGTTACGCTGAGTCACTGAATCATATTTTATTTCGTTTTAAAAAGGAAACACTTAGCTTACATTTTACACCCATTTAAAATTGTTAAAACATTTTTGAAAAATCAAGAAGTTTATACTATACCCTACTAAGGCCTTAAGCTAAAAACCGTTGGTTAAAGAAAAAAGAACTAAATAGTCAACGGCTTTTCTTTAAAAAATGGTTTTCTGTCATCTTGTTTCATTAACAATCTTAACTCGTGAGCTGTAAGCTTAAATTTTTCAACAAGTAAAGATCGACGGAAGTCAGATATTATGATGGTAGGTATCACCATATACTTCCAGTAAGAAATTGTGCAATCTAAGAATAGGTAAACTGAGTCATTGCACCTGCAATGAATTGGTATCAGCTAAAGTTAAGAAAATATAATCAGAAGGGACTGCAAATTTAGAATTGATGCATTAACAAATTTGATGTTTTTTTACACATCAGCTCTTATCTACACTTCTTTGATTTAATTCTCTAACGCTCGTTACAACCACTCTGTTAATAGCAACAAAGGAGCCGGAACACAATGTTGTTACACCAAAGAAGGCAATTTGCTTATCGGTCCGCCGTATGGTGGGAGCCTGGACCTAGTGCACGTACACAAGGGCATCCCAGTTATATCCCATTTCTTACACGATATTGTTCCGTACCACGACTGCTGTAGATGGTCCAACAATTGCGATAAGTACTTTGAAAAGAGACCGTCCGATAACGGATCAAGATACAGGCCACCAAGGCCAAGTATGCTAGTTACTATCCTATGATTAAAAGCAGTAAAGTATATATTTAATATTTCTATCTATTATGCTATCTACAACTCACCATTGGGTCGGATCAGTTGTTTTGGTACCATCTTGTATACTTTGAAATAAGATTATAAAAGCCATGTTTTTTTTTTCACAGCAACTGGGTTTGGTGATCCGCATCTGATAACATTAGATGGAGTGGAATACACGTTCAATGGCCATGGAGAATACACCATCTTGCAGATCAACAAGACAGGTTTCGAGCTACAAGGACGAATGCAGCCGCTGATCAATGGCAGGCGCAAAAGCAAAGCAACCGTGTTTACAGCTTTTGTAATGAAAGAGAACGGGTCGGATACTGTCGAGGTAAAATATTTATTGTGCAAGTTCTTGCTAACATCAGGTTTTCCTAACATTTTTAAACATCATTTTGGTTTAAAGGGAACCTGCACTCCCGAATTGTTTTCTTGTATGTTTAAATTTAACATCAGTTTGGAATTCCAAGAATGTACCTTCCAAAACGCTTCATTTGTTAATATTCTGCAAGAATGAGTAAAAAAAAAACACTTGACAGTCCCCTTGCAGTTGTTATCGATGAAATAAAAGCTTATTGTCAAAGTGCTGTTTTTCATTCTACCTACTGGATAATTTTATAATTAATTGAAGGAATAAAACAGTCCGAACAAGGCAATAGAGCTCATTCTTTTAAAGGTAAAGGCACCGTTTTTTAACGTCGGTAGATCCTTCAGCTCTCAGAGAGTGCTGCTATCAATGGGAGCCGACGGTGCGCCCTTAACCTCCTCCCTCTGTCAGTGCTCAGTTTTACGGCTATTGAAAGCTACAGCTTCACTGATCAGAAGAAAGTCGAAACAGACGTGGAAATAGAGCTCATTCTTTTGACAGTTTCACGTTCTGACGTCAAACGTCAGTGAAACATGGCGGTCTCCTTGGAAACATAAATACATAAAAATACACAACAGAAAAGTTAAACATGTTGCAAAAAGGTTTTCCAACGTCAAATTTGGTGCAAGCAAAAAATACGACAATTTTTTTTTTAAAATTAGCCTTGCATCAGATGGCTTCCCTTTTGAAGAGTATTCCCGTACAAAGACTTAACAAAATGCAATAAGAATTGTTGTGTATTTATTGAGAAATAAATCTTAGCTCGCCCTTATAATGAATTTATTATTTCTACGCAAACTTACAAAATATATTCCAAAAATACAGCAAATACGACTAATAAACTGTTTTTTGCAGCTAGGATGGTCAAATTTGACAAACACTATATAACACATTGTTTCTCCTTAGATGAGGCTGAATGACAGAGGAATGGCGGATGCATTGATAAACGGGAAAAGTAATGATTTTGACGAGCGGCCACTGCTTGAGTTCAGAGGTGTTTCGGTACTGAAGTATGAAAACCAATCAAAATACCTGATGATGTTTGTCTCGGGTGTGTCTGTGACAATAGAAGGCCATAAAGATCTTTTACATATAACGCTATTGGTGTCACCTGATAATAAGGGTGCGTTGAATTTTGTACATGTGATAAGTTGTACATATAATAACATCATAATTATTTCACATACTTTTTGTAAAGGTTTTCATCTATGTTTCCTTGATTAAGTTTCTTTTTTAAAAAATCTGGCTCAGAAAGCTATCCTACCATTGATTAACAGGGTCAACCCAGGGACTCCTAGGATACTGGGATGACAACAGGGAAAAAGAATTTCTTACTTCTTCAGGACAATTTGTCCAGACGAACTCAACCGCGGAAACACTGCACTACACATTTGCTGAAAGTTGTAAGTGAACACAGTACTTCTTTTTTGTAAGTTTCAACAAAAAGCTCTAGTTTAATTTACTTTAACAGGCATGTTTAAGAAGAAACTTCTCCCTTCCTCAGTGGATAATCCAAATGCATGATAAGTGTACAAAACATTGAGAAGATAAGCAACATAATTACACTAATTAATTATGAGAAGTAAAACAATAAGCGGATTATTAGAGAGAAAATGTTTGTTTTGAAGTGCTTAAATTGAGTGTTGAGAGTGAATTTTTCAAGAAGATGTGTAGTCCTTTTTTTTAGTTCGTTTTTTTTTGTTGAAGTTTACAATGAATCTGCTTCACGAGTACATTTAAAAACACTGCCTTTGTGGTGCACCCTTAATATAACTTAACATACAACTTTAAAAGTTTCTGTAAAAATCCTGGCTTGAAAAACAATTTTTGACCACCTACACTGAGTGACAGATGACTTCGTTTGCTATTTTTTCGGAGTTAAGAGAAACTCAAACTCTCAAACTAGTTATAGAATTTCGAGTTTATATAATTGTATGATTAGTTTCTTAATAACTACTAATTTTGTTGGTAGGGCGCTTAAGAAGTGCTTGGGAGTCCCTCTTCACATACGAGGATGGAAAGCAGTATTCGTCGTACTTATACCCAGACTACAGACCGGAATTTATAGAAGAGAAAAACTTTAACTTCAGTAACAAATCAATGGAAACTCTGGCGCAGTCTGCTTGTGGAAGGAACATACAATGTTTATTTGACATTCATGCTACAGATAAGGTAGCCATTGGGATATCAACAAAACAAGCTGTTGGCGAATATGCGGCGCTAGTTAGAGACATTGAATCACAAGGTGAGGGGGAAAAATTGCAGTTACTATAATAAAAACCGATACATTTACAATTGCTTAAGAAGTCCTCCGTAAAATTGGTTCCCCAATAACATCTGTCAGTCCGTTTGTTTCTTGTTAATGCGCATGCGCTTGTTTCCTGCCGCTGCACATGCGCTTATTTCTTATTGTTGCGTATGCACTTATTTCTTGTTGTTTCGCATGCACTTGTTTCTTGTCGTTTGACATGCGTTTTTTTCTCGTCTTTGGGCAAACGCTCTTTTCTTGTTGTTGCGTATCACTTGTTTCTTGTTGTTTAGCACGCGTTTGTTTTTAGTCGTTGCACATGCGCTGATTTCTTGTTGCTATGCATGCGCTTGTTTCTTGTCGTTTCGCATGCACTTGTTCCTTGTCGTTTCGCATGCACTTGTTTCTTGTCGTTCGCATGCGTTTGTTTTTCGTCGTTGCGCATGCGCTCGTTTCTTGTTGTTGCGCATGCGCTTGTTTCTTGTTGTTGCGCATGCGCCTGTTTCTTGTTGTTTCGCATGCACTTGTTTCTTGTCGTTTCGCATGCACTTGTTTCTTGTCGTTCGCATGCGTTTGTTTTTCGTCGTTGCGCATGCGCTCGTTTCTTGTTGTTGCGCATGCGCTTGTTTCTTGTTGTTGCGCATGCGCCTGTTTCTTGTTGTTTCGCATGCACTTGTTTCTTGTCGTTTCGCATCCGTTTGTTTTTCGTCGTTGCGCATGCGCTCGTTTCTTGTTGTTGCGCATGTGCTTGTTTCTTGTTGTTTCGCATGCACTTGTTTCTTGTCGTTTCGCATGCGTTTGTTTTTCGTCGTTGCGCATGCGCTCGTTTCTTGTTGATGCGCATGCGCTTGTTTCTTGTTGTTGCGCATGCGCCTGTTTTTTGTTGTTTCGCATGCACTTGTTTCTTGTCGTTTCGCATGCGCTTGTTTTTCTTCGTTGCGCATGCACTCGTTTCTTGTTGTTGCGCATGCGCTTGTTTCTTGTTGTTACGCATGCACTTGTTTCTTGTCGTTGCGCATGCGCTTGTTTCTTGTTGTTACGCAGGTGCATGTTTCTTGATGAGCATGTACTTATTTTTTATTGTTGTGCTTGCGCTTTTTTCTTGTCGTTAAACATGCGCATGTTTTTCGTCATTGTGTATGTGCTTATTTAATGCTGTTGCGCATGCGCTGGTTTCTTGTTGCTGCGCATGTGCTTATTTCCTCTTGCTGCGCATTTTTCTTGTTCCTCGTCGTTGCGCATGCGTTTGTTTCTTGTTGTTGCGCATGCGTTTATTTCTTGTTGTTGCGCATGCGCTTGTTTCTTGTTCCTTATTTATTGCCGTTGCGATTGCACTTGTTTTTGGTTGATGCGAATGCGCTTGGTTTTTTTAATTTGCACGCCCTTGGTTCTCGTCGTTGCGAAATAGCTTGTTTCTTGTTGCTGCGATGCCTTTGTTCCTTATTTTTGCGCATGCATTTGTTTCTTGACGTTTCGCATGCACTTATTTCTTGTTGTTGCACTTGCGCTTGGCTTGTATTTTGACGTTGTACATACGCTTGTTTCTTGTTGTTACGCATGGCTTCCTTGTTTGTATGCAGGGAAAGAATGTCACCCAAATCTTCAACACTCGATCAGGCCAGGGATTGAACAGTGGACCTCAGGAACTGGAGGCAGTGGTTTTACTAGTTACTGCACCAACCCCTCTGCTCCTAACAGCATCGTCATTATAATTACCACTACTATCATTATATTATCACGTTCTCTTTCATTATTATCATCAGAAGTATTATCACTTTATACAGTCCAATCCTTTTGTTGTGTTTTCAGGTTGTATACCACTGTCTTCCTTCTTGCCTAACGGCAAAGTTAAAAGACTTGACATGAAAGACGGAATTAAATATTCATTTACATGTGATGAAAAGTATGAGTTGAAAGGGCGGTCAGCGATTAAGTGCACGAATGGTACGTACGACAGCGCTCCTCCCAAATGCAAAGCTAAAGGTGAGAAAAAAGATTTATTGAAATTTCATGACCTAGACTTCATGGTGGTGACTAATGTCTGTTCCATAAAAGTATAGCTTAACCCTGAACCTTATTATTTTATATGTTTAGTCGCCATTGTCTTTCAAACCAACATAAAGCATTTAGGACGAAATTA
>JAOBRD020494886.1:0-17374 GCA_027575215.2 Hydrozoanthus sils | reverse complement strand
CTATCTATCTATCTATCTATCTATCTATCTATCTATCTATCTATCTATCTATCTATCTATCTATCTATCTATCTGTCCCATCAGTAACACGCAAATTAAAAACAATCACATTTCTTTTATTACATAATAAGGTTTCACATTAGTGTTATGCCAGTGTCTAAAGCCTGCTTTTGCAAGCACAATTAAAAGTTAATCATTTGGTACAGATTCCATTTAGGCCTTGGCTCCATTCGTCAAGTATATTGTAGTTAATGATTCCATTCAAGATAGGGCGTAGACTCGAGCAAGTGACCTGAATTAAAGGTGTTTCTCTTTCAATGGTCGTTTTTGTGATTGAATTGAGCAGCCTCAACCGGTCATTGCTTGAGTGAGACTAGAACAGGAAAGAATGACCTCGAGATCGATCTGTTTACTTGAATTCTGAAATCACGATTAACCCTTCTCCCAACCCCACCCCTCCTACTTTTTGTGACCACGTGACTAAGTACAGTTTCTGAGTGCCCACTCCTCCTCTCGACGCCGTGCTATCACTTCCTAATGTGTTCACCCCTGAGTACTTTTATTGTGTCTGAAGCGTGCATCCCCTCAAACAGGCCCTTATATTATTTACACCTGGTGTGATAAGCTTTGTGCCGTATTTAATGTTTCAAATTTGAGTTCTGAATGTTCAAGAGAAATATGAGCTATTGTTAAAAGCCCCGGTGAATCCTTGGGCTTGCACTGCTGCTCTTATACGTAACAAGGCAAGACTCTTTGAAGACCACTCCCTAATTGTTGGTTGTCGGCACTCGTTCTTTTCATAAACTGGAGACTTCACGGGTGAGATCGACCTAGAGAGACTGGGACTTATGTTTGTGCTCCAAGAAGTAGGTACAGTCGGCGACCCGCAGCAAAAGCTGCCAGGTGAGCATGTTTTGCACGAGGAGGCTGGGACGGAGAGAGGTCGTAGACTTTCAGGAATAGCCTTAGTGCCTGGTAAAGAGCTGATTGGACAAGCAGAAGGCTGTAGCGCCAGGAAGGGGAGAGGCGTAGGGGAAAACGTGCTCTCGTGGGGGTAGAACATTCCGGCGTGGAAAGGGTAAAGGCCACGTGGGCTCTGACGCTCCTGTTTGCGCTGTTTGGCGCGTCGGTTTTGAAACCAGACCTGGGAGGAACAGAAAAGAATGCTGTGAGAAATTTTACCATAAAAAATCTATCATTAATCATTGGATCTCTGACGTACCTAACAGCAACTAAACAAAAATGACGGATAAAAACTTAAGCACGCATCTACTTCTAATAACAATAATAATAGTAGTTTGCTGTTTGTATGGCGCAGAGTACAAGTACATATAAATGATCAAATGCACATAACAGTATGACCAATTAAAATATACTTCTAAATAGCAGTGGTATCATTAATATATAGTTACACACTTATGAAACTACCTAAATAATTTTCCTGAAACAAAGGTCGTAAGGTGACACTTATAAGAACTGAAATATCCCTGATTTTAAAGGTTAACCGTTCCATAGTTTAAATTTAGGGCCGTTGTCTAGAAAGCCCTGTAACCTAGTGCGCCTTTTAAGTTAAAAGACTAAAGCGCAGGGAAAGCGAGTAAAATTCCTCTAATTGAGTATAGGTTGCACATGCTATGTGCTTTGAAACAAAGTGATCTCGGACGTATGCCGGAGAAATACCATGCAGTATCGCCTTGAATGTAGAAAATAAAATCTTTAAATTGATGCGTTGTCTAATAGGAAGCTAAAGTAAGTCACGCACCAGTAGCGTGACATGGCATGGAGTGACTTGGATTGTCACAAACAAGCCTTGTCTCTACATTAAGAGCTCCGGCTGGACCTTCTGAGCCCGCGAGGCATGCTAGCTTTTTGCAGCAATCAGTTTCTATCCTTGTTTACAGCAACAAGTTAAGGTTTTTTATTCGAGTTTATGGCACTAACAACTCACAGAAATACGATGTGACTAAATCACTCAGTAAAACTATTTTAAACCACGATTTCTTTCATAACTCTGATTATGCAACAATAATATCTGGTACTTTATGTACAGGATCGTTTTTATTAGTGCTATAGTTGAAAAGAGAATGAACAGAAGATATCCATGGTTGCACTGCTTGTTCTCGGAGTGAAATGAAAATTGCATGTCAAAGAACCTTACACTAGGTAACTTATCAAAAACAGTTTCAGCCGGCTCAAAGCTAGCCTGCGTAGCGCCTTTTTTTAGAAGAGAGACTATGCGTCAATCGAGCAAGCAGCCATGTTGAAACACACGAGCAAGAGAAAAGCCTGCTTTCACTCGCACGTTCAAGTCTTTGCTCGCGCATTCAACATGGCAGCTTGCTCAATTGGCGTTTGGGCTCTCCTCTAAAAATCAGCCGCTATGTAGGCCAGTTCAAAGCATATCGGCCTTCATTAGTGCGAGGATGATCCGCTTTTTCTAAATTTTTGAACTGGTTGGAGAACCGCGCGCATACGCTCAAAACAAGATTTTCAAACTTGTCTGCTTGAGTCATTTTTTTTTATTCTCCCTGCGAACGGCCAAAGACAAGATAGGCCAGAAACAAACAGTTGATTATACTGATAGATAAACTTTTCAATTAAAGTTTATGCCATAAGACTTTCGATCTTAAAGCAAAATTGCCAAAATCAGCTGCTCTCAGAAAAAGAATTATAACCAGAATCTACTTATGATAAATTCGCGGAGTGTAAGAGAGAAGATTCTGAAACAAAGTAGTGTAAATGAAGCGAGGTGCCAATGCTTATTGTCTTTAGCTGTATATTATGTACCAAGAAAACACCAGAATACTCGAAATATAGAGCTTTAAGTGCTAAATAGTGAAACGATAATAACAGCTTAAGAACGACTGGACTACTTGAAACAAGTCGAATTATCTTGTACAATGGTAGTCTTGGAACAAAGGCTTGCTTCTACTGAGCTATATCAAGGTCCGCGCAGGCTCTTTGAACTGGTTAAAAGATAAAGAGCTGATATAATACGCGACAACCAGCCTATTCGAGTAACAGTCTTCTTAGACTTAAGTAACGTGTCTTTGTTCTGTTGGCATTAAATTTGGTTATTTGCATAGTATTAGAACACTTAAAGGGCGAGAGAAAGATATTTTATTGTCACTAACACCCATCAGTTTTTCTATTTTACGTTTTTACCACATATCGTGTTTCGTTTCATCACTGATTATAACTGGCAACGTTTAAAAACCAGCCCTATTTGGAACACCTTGTACCCGAAATGATATATTATTTGCTATTTCATTTATTAGTTATCTTAAATTCAATAATGAAACATCTGCTGGCTAATTTTTTTAATTGAGTTTATTTTAAAGTAATCAACGCAGTGGTCCAAATTTTATCAGTTGTTCAACATATCTGCAAATATTTTTGGCAGATGGTGTGGAAATTCTTTTCATAACTATGAAAAGGTTTTAGTGATTTAGTTTGTATTGTGAACGGTCAAATACGACAGAACAATGATCATCAAAAATTTGAATAGTTTGCTGTAATTAGGGAGCGGATTCCAATAGTAAAAAACAGCGACCATATTTCTTATTTTGATGACAGTTTCTCACAATAAATTGACTTAAGGAACGCTATAACTGATCAGTTTACTTGTTCTAATGTAACAGGTCAACAGACTTTGTTTGTTGTGAACCTCTGGTGTTCTATTGATCTTGAAGGTGTTTTCAACAATGCATTGAAAAGAGCTATTATAAATTCTTTTATCAATCACTCGGACGATTCTTGCCGCTCGCTTAACACAAGCTATGCCTGATCTGTAAATAACTTGGTGGTCGGACAGAGTTCATGATTTTGTTTTGTCAACATTTCTTAGTTGTGTCCACGCAGTGTTCGGTTTTAATGCGCTTGTTTTTCACATCTAAACAACATCTGAAACCGTTGTTAATTGCCTGTCAAAAACGTAGACGCGATCACTTAACCAAAACTGAGATTCTTTGGAACAGTCAATCGCATATTAATACCACGACTCGCCACGTGCCGTCAAAAACGAGTTACGTCTTCGCCAATTGTTCCAATCCATGACGCCATGCTGAGATTAATATTAAAAGTATTCTATGGTTTTAGATACAAATGTTTGGTATTCATGTTTTCTTACAAGTCAATTTTGTTATTCTAAAACAACTTTGCAAGATGATTAAAAGTCTATTTTTCGCAAACGTAACAGTTATATCTTCATCTGTCTATATAAATATTTGTATGCGTATGCTTTATAATCTTTATGAAAAAAGACCATAGCTCATGACTACTTCCTGCAATATCCATTCGCGGTGAATGTCTGTCAGTTCAAATTTATTGAACCGATCGATACTCGTTTGTTGACTTAATTCCTCAAAATATTCTTTAATTTTTCCCTTCTGCTCTAGCTCAGGTCATATCGACCTATAACCCTATAAATCTGTATATATTTCTCTGAGTTTAAAGCGAAAATGATTCGTGCTGTGGCGGGAAGATTGCATGCGTGCAGGAAGGTCTGTAGGCGTCAAGCTTCTGATGTTTAGGAGCGATATCTATCTAGGGTTGGTTTGTGGCAAACTGTTTTACTGCCATGTATGTAATTTTCTGGTTGGGAAGGCGTTGCACTTATCATGTGCTCTGTCATAATTAGCTTAATCAATCTTTCCGTTACATTATCTCCCAAACAACCCACCCTGAAAGCGTATACCTTGAAATTATGAAACAAGGCTCTGAAAAATGGTTTACCTTCAAAAGCAAAATGCAAGAAAATTTTTTTATACTAAACAATATTGCTAAAATAATAAGTAGAAGCAGTATAGAAAAACAATAAAATCAAGTTAAATGAAAATGTAAACGATATTCGAGATTGCAAAACAAGCAACAAAATGTCTGTCTTTCACATCTATTTCATTCCAAAATCATAACGGGGTATCATGATTTGAAAAGAAGCGGGTTTGGTACTTACGAAAAAAGATCGAAACAAACTCTCGAAACATCGCCAAACTTACGTATTTCTATGATTAAAAACGCGTTAATGTTGGAACTATAAGTTCTTCGCATTGGATGGAATTATTACAGTCATGCAAAGAGCGCAAACTGTGTTGATTTAACGCGGATATTTTATCAGCAAAGCGAAAGAATCATACAGCTATCGAAATTTCTTATTAAAGAACTTTTAACCAGATGGTTAGACTTGGAAGTAGAAAATTAGCGGCCAACTCACGGCTCATTAATCCTTTTGACTTTGTTGCGGTTAACGTAATCACTTAAAGCATTACCGCGAGATATCAGCGCATATTATCCGATCTCGTCAAGCTTAATTATCCCATCACTAAGCAGACTTCGCCGTTTTTAATTCTCGGTATCAGCGGTGAAGTGAATCCAGAATTAATACACTTTGGTATTGGGAAGCCATTCTGCAAAACTTATCATCGGAAATTTCCAGTTTCGCCACCTGCTATCTTATTGGACGATCTCGAAAAACTAGCCGTTAATGGAAACTTAAAATGTTCGTCTTTTTGCATCGATTTTTACTTCCAAGCATTATGTTTGTTACTAAGGAGTTAAGATATTAATATTCGGAGCACGACTCACCAGAGGTGGAGACAGAGCTAGTAATTATATGGCTAAACATAGACTATTAATGCTTTTTCGCCAGCGATTACCAATCTACTAGTTTGTTTACAGAATATGAAATTACTTATAATTATAAGACTCTTTATTGTTTATAAAACGAAAATTACCTTGATGACAAAACCAAATTTTTCAAAGGATTTCTATGAGTATAAGTGATATGCGACAATACTGAGACTTGTCTGCTTAACAATTATTATATATGTTAGAAACCCAGGTAGGTAAAGAAATGCACACAGTAAGGCTTGTTTGAACAGACCGCATGCCCAGCAAGAATATTAAGAATTTTATGGGGATTAACACGGGTATAAAAATCACTGCAAAACGTGGGTGTTTATGCAACTTTCTCTCCGTCAAACTCTAAGTTTAGTCGTGTTTTGAAGACCAGCCCACAAATTCTAGAAAGCTCAATTCAGTCGACTAAAAGACAAACTTGATATGGTCTGTTTACTGCAAGGAAACAAAGAGTTACTGGTAACAATTTCAGGGTATTAAATTTGGAGATTAATGAAAATTTGAGACAACAAATGGAAAAATTGAATAACAAACACAACAATGAAAACAATACCATAATGGAGATAATTTCAGTCTCCGTGAAATACTATAGGTTTGAAAATACACCCGCTACTAGCGATTAGAATTACGCAATTGGTCGAACGTGCAGGAAAGACGGGACTAGAATTTCAATTTGGAACTGAGGAACCCTGAATGGAACAATACTTTCATTTATTTAGCAAGCTGACACCTCAAGGGAGAAACAAAATAGTCCTGCTTGCACGTACAACTACTTGTATCATCAACTGGTGTTGTAGAAAATGTTTGTAATAGAAAAATATTTCGAGCGCATTAGTTGTACAACACAAAGTGAAATTGATAAAGTTAATGTTTAGTTTAACTCAATATTTAAGTCAATGTTTTTAAATTCATTTTGTGCGAATTTAATTTTCGCGGTGCCGTTCATATAAGACATCTGGTGTTGCAACAACTTTTCCTATGTTTGCTAATTAGATGCGAATTACGAAGAAAAACGACCAAATTAGTGTTTTTGATCACCTTGAAATCTTTAAGAGAGTTTCGTGATTTCTGTAGTGTTTGTATAATATTGTTTGTAAACTGGAAGCAATGTTTAGACTATACTCTATTTTTTCCAAAGCCACCTGTCAGGTCCAAATTAGACGACCAAACATCCATTAAAAAACTTGTATGGGAGACATACGGATCACTTTTGTTTGTTTGGTTATTAAGGAATTTGAATTTCGGAACTAAGTATAAAATAGTGCATGAAAAGTATATAAACAAAACTTCTGCTCTGAAGCTTGCGTGCCGTTGAGTTCACCCGCAAATGGCCACGAAAGGATTAAAATTTTCAACTGCTTTTAGTTTTGATAAGATTGCATTGTCAGTTGTCGATAACGCGAGTATCTAATGCGTGTTTTAATGAAACATTAGCGGGTGTAGAAGAAAAGCATTATTGGGAAATTACAAACAGATATAATGTTAATTTCATGCGTACATGCAAAAAATTAATTTCACTATTGATTTAAAAATTGGCCGTGTTATAAAGCAATTTCGAAAACGTTTTAAGAAATTTCTAGAGAAAAAATTGATCTTGGATTTTTTGCAATTTTTTCGTTAATGTATAGTTTTCAAGGTTTCTCGCGTGGCTTGTAGAATATCGAGTAATAGAAAAACTGAGTTATCTGAGAACTGGGTGGACATGTTTTGATAACCATAATGATATCTTTATCCGCATGTACACGATATTCGAGCTTGCAAATATTGACGGTGTATAAAACAACAAAACTAATAGACACTACTGTAGTTATGTACTGTAAAACAACTAAGAAATACATGGAGCACTGCTAAATTGTTTGAGATGGAAATTTGAATTATAAATGAGACAAATTCTTTGAGTTAGATGAAAATTTAGATGTCTGGCCGCCTTAGAAAGTTCTGAGGGTCAAGACCGGTAACCGACGAGCTGAGACCAATCGACGTAAAATTATGGCATGGTTGGAAAATCATCTTATGAACTCTAATGAAATTCTCTTTATTTGGGGCCAACATAAATGATTGTATGAGTCGTTTAGTTTTTGTAAAATGTCTCTTCAGCTGGTAATTAGGAATTATTGTTCCTGCTCTGCAGCACACGTGCGAAGAGGGCAGGTGAACCGTGCCGCTAGGCGCATGCGCTTAACGCTCTCTTTCTCTTCATGATAGTTCTCTCTAAAAAAGCTTTTTGCCCAAAGTCACTTAGTTTATTAGCTATTTTCAAATTCCAGGGCAAAATCGAAGTTTTACATGATATTTTCTGAGTTTCGTGTTCTTAACACAGAACAGCGCCGAGTTATAGAAGTATCCGTTGATGGTGTTTTGCATATTTTTAATTGCAACTAATAATAGATACAAAAGATCTTCAAAGGCTATCATTAATTCTATTAGATGTCTTTGTAGATCATTTATTTTTTCTTAAACTATCAAAATTTCCTTTTCCTACCTGTACTCGGGCCTCAGTCAGGCTTATCTGTCTTGCCAGTTGCTCCCGTGTGAAAACATCTGGATACTGGGAGCGACTGAAAGCCTCTTCAAGTGCATCTAACTGTACTTGAGTGAATGTCGTTCTATGCCGTCTCTTGGTACCTGCAAACTCATCGTTGTTTATTTCATCTGCTACTTCTCTTTTTCTCTTAGCAGAAGTTTCTTCTGCAACAGTAATAAACAAATTTGGTTTTTCAATTACGCTTGCATGCGGTTGGCAATCGCCCGCCTAAAATTATCTGCTCATAACCAGAAAAGACATTTTCATAAAATGAGTTTTTAATTACTGTGGAAACTCAACGTTTAGAAAACACTTAGCATCAAGTTCAATTCATAATCACTGTTCCCGTTCTCGCAAAAAAAAATTCAGCTGAGGAATGATTTGACTTTTTTAAAAATTGAAATAGTTACAACATCGATTGAACTGCTCAAGTTCAACCCACAAACGTGTTCACTATGGGGCAAAAATAGCTTCACTTAAACAAAATCCAATTGGCGTGGAAACACCAACTCAGTAATTACTTATTTTTGTCTGAGACTTTTTGGTTCAATAAACAAATTTTGTATTCCTGTCCTACTCACCCTTTAACATTTTTGACACTGTCTGAGCCGCTTTCTCTTCTTGTGGATGTTCACCTTCTCGACATTTTGCCCCAAACTTTTGGAAATCCCTAAGTTCTTGAGCGCCGTTCATTTTCATGAGATATTCTTGCATAGGGATTTTTCGATCCATGTGTATAATGCACGCACCTATGACGAGTTTCTTTCAGTGTAGCTTTCGGTACTTAAGCTAAAGTGTGTTTAAGAGAAAATTCCCGAGACTGATTGTTTTGTAAAAGGATTTGCATGTAAACCTCTTCCCGGCCAATGAGAGCGCGAAGATTAATTGTTTGCTTTTGGTTCATGTGTTCATGTGGCTTTGTGATTATCATTGGCTCGCTTCGAGCGATTACCAAGTAATTTAATTAAATTCAATTGAAAGTTGTAGGCTCATCGCAAAGGACTATTATGCAAAAGCCCGTTGTATTCTGCTGAGAAAACTTTCAACAAAGAGATCATTTCCCTGAGGGAAATAACTATGAATTATTTCACGTATTATCTTCACACAAAGACAACAGACTTACGTAGTTTCTCAGTACGTACGTTCTTGTGGGCGAGTGTTAGACAGGGGTTGTCTTGTATGGTGGCAATATTGATAACTGTTGCCACCATGAGTTGAGTAAACTTAGCCTAACTACAGCGGAGAATCTTCTTCTCTCTATAAGTTTGAAACTTAAATTCAAGGCCAGCATGCAACCTAAATATTTGTTCTGACGGGACGCTTCCGTTGTGAGCGGGTTGTGACAGGTCGCTAAAAGCAATTATTCTTGTTGTCTGATTAGAAAAATTGCTCAATCAATTTTATGCTCTCATTTAAACTGTAAGTGGATAGTAATAAATCTTTTAACTATCAAGATATTGGCCGCCAATACTTTTCAAGTGGAAGTTTCTGCAAGAGCTAAATATTCTTGAAAATTTTCTTCATCGAAACTTTTCCGTGTTACTAAAATGCCTGGCTTCGTTGCTTTATCCATTAGAAAAATTCGATTAGGAATTACTTTGTTTCATTTAGCAGTCTTTTCGACCGTTCATTATTTGCGTACGGAAATTAGCAGAAAATTAGGACCTAAATGAGCTGTACTAAATCCCCCGCATCGCTTACAATCTACGAGTAATTCGTTAAAAGTAGAAGTGTGAAGTTTTTTACAGTTTCAAGCAGAACCTTGGTTTGCTTGCACGCAAATAAACACTTCAAATGTTAAAAGCCTGTAGGTAAACGTTCGTACTTGATTTCTTTCAAATAAACAGAAAAACAAACTAAAGAAAGGTGAACTTGTTAAAAATACGTTCAAATCTACTCGTAAAGTGAGTGAGGTCTAGAATTGAAACGGAATAAAAAGGCTATAGCGGTTGTGACAGTTTTTTCGGAAAAACTATAACAAAAACGTAAATTTAGAATTACTTTTTTGCTGATCGGCAAGTCTGAATTGCATTCGAATCATGTGTCCGATATGAATGAAAACTGATAACATGGAAGAGTGTAGCATGGCTTTTTACATTTTCAATATTTTTCCCATCGTCCAGAAAAAATCTTCATGACGACTCATTAACTTGTTTTTAAACACAGTTGCGTAAAACATTTTTGCCACGTTCTGTGGGTACTCAACAATTCGAAACAAATTTGGTCGAAATTCAAAGTGTACAAAAGAGAACATTTCGGGGTCTTTTTCATACTTTGTCGGCAAGTATTTGCAAACAAAACTCTCAAATTAATTTACTTGTGTTTCAAAGGGGCTTCCTTAATTCTATTTGTGTCTTAATGTTTAATGAATTCACCTAAATTAATTTTTGCAACCCTCTTTGAAGATCTTTTCAATTTCACTATATGAGAACATACAATTTGAAACAAACATCGCTTTCAACTTGTTGGAAATTGTAAACCAAAAATAATTATTTTTTGAGCCAAAAGATATGGACTGGATTAATAAAGCGACGCGGCGAGTGTCCCTTCATCTATCATGAAATGTATATAAATCCTTTCTTTAGCATAATTAGAAATAAAGATAAATTTGCAGCTTGTTAGCGTTTAGACACTTCAGCTGGCACTCAATAACTACTTCTTTCATCTAGCAAAGGGCCACTTTTCTGACTCTTTCAAAACACTTTTCTTCCAACTTCAAAAAGAAAACTTCACTTCAAAATTTTTAAATATCTATAAAAATCGTTAGTTGAATTAACGTTTCAAAGATATTTAGTTTTTCAAAAAACGATTTTAGTATGCGAATTGAATTGTAAACGTTTTCAAGGTCATAATGACCCAAGCTTTTTATCATTCTGTGGTGTTGATTTATTATTTCCGTTGTTTTGTCCAACACTTTCACTAAATTCTATAGCACGATATTGCTGGAAAAAGAACTATTAAAGCACAATGTCGAGTGTGTGCCTTAAATTCAGAAAATTTTCTCTGACAACGAGAGTCTTAAGCAACTTATAAGTTCCGTCTAAACATGTTAACCAAGAACGGCTGTTACCAGGCATTATGTAAACCCGTAAAAAATTGAAACTAGAAATAGCAGAATCACGCGCCCGATTCTTCATTTGACTCTGTAAGGCTTTCTAAGTGTCGCTAAAGATGTATTACTAACGAAGAACTTGGGAGAAATGGAGAGTTTAACTCGCGGTTGTAAAACAAATCAGTTCACCGAGTTACTAAGAAGAATCCGCTGATGTTTAATGAAAATGAATGATTTTCTAATGAATTTTGTGTCGCAGCTTTCAAGCTTCCTCTTGAAAACTATGGCTCATAGATGCTAAAATTGCTTTCAGTAACGAAAGCGTCAAGAATGCTTTATAGACCAAGTTGAATGCTTTGCTAGCTCAGGCGAACGATCAGAAACATGGCAGATGTATACAATATTCAAAACAGAGAGATGGTTGGTGGTCCATCTGTAAGTTAAGTCGGACAGTCACATAAACACAGCAATATTATATACAAATGTTAGTCTATGTTGTATTGAGTAAATGTTACAAAACTGTTAAGTCTGCTTTACTGGACAGAAAGTTAAGTTTTATTGACATAGTAAATTTACAAACTTTCTTGATGTTCAGTATGAGAGGAAAATGCCTGCCTGCTATGCTTATGGTGCCATGACGGGAACCACGGCAAAGTTGTGTCACAAGCTCATATAGTCAAGTAAGTCAAATAAAAAGAAAATGTTCTTTAGTTATTTACTAAGCGACCGAGCTCTACTGAACTCTTTCAGAAGTATCTTTTTTATTTCATCGGGGTAAAAGATGTCGCGTTTTTTGGCATGAAAATGCAGCATGGTCCGCAATGAGTTGTTGAAATACAAAGAAAGTGAAAAACATCAGTTGATATTGGCTTTCGAGTTTATTTTACCTTAACCCTGCTAAAAACGATTTTTCGCGCGCAACAACTAAAAATGTTCTAACTTTAAAATCTACAAAGTAACCATTCATTTTCTTTGTCTTTACAAGCAGATTCTGAAAATATCCATTACTTCAACAAATTCTGAAGTTGTAATTTTGTTGTTTTATGTCTTTGGTTTTCAAAACTTTTGCATGACAAAATCCCGCTAACCGAGAAGTGACCATAATTTGAAGGTATTTTTTTCGTTGAGAAATGGATCGATCGAGACCACTATTATTCCCAAGCAAAAAAAGATTATGTTTTCTTAAATTAAGCCACAACTAGTACTAGACTGAGCCAATATTGGTTCAGCATACTGCTTATACAAAGTTTCTTGAAGACTAAAATTTGAGAAACGTTTATTTTACTAGTACTAAAGGGGTAAAGCTTGCCAACTGCAGAAACCTAGAAAGAAACTATTTTAAAAAAGATGCTGGTGGATCCAGGGGTAAAGCACCAGGGGAAAAGCACCAGGGGGAACGCGCCAGCTAGGAGTAACGCGCTCAGTTAGGGGTGACACTGACCAGGGTTATAGGTAGAGAAGCACCGTACTTACTATTGATTTTGAAACACTGATAAAAACCTCAGCAACAGTGAATTAAACGCGTTCCCATATAACAGCGGCTTGTAACAGTTTAGCCCATGAGCTTTTTCAACTGGCCACTTGAAGCCGGCTTTGTTCCTCAAAAATCCCGACAACCAAGGTTGAGATTTAATGAGTTATCAATGCCTTATTTTTATGTCGTATACTACGTTTTTGCATTGTATACTTTTTACTTTAATAGAGTATTCTACTGACAGATATCATCAATAGCTTAGCTAGAGGTCTTTTTTAAGAGGGACTTTGTTGAAAAAGCGTTACTTTTACTTGTTCACAGGTAGCTGGACAGTTTAACCAATGTACCGTCTGTTAACAAAAGGCACCTGTATACAGACACGTTGGAAGCAGTTTTTAATAAGATTTTGTTCAATTTTTACAACTAATTGGGTTTCAGAAAAATGAAGATATCCCAAATTTTAAGGTGGGTGAAATAGTTCGCTTCATGGACTGTTTCGAGCTGTGTACATGGCGTAGGCCGTGAGTAGAATACTGAAGGTCAGACGTTTCTCTACTTCTGGCTAGCGAAACTAGTACACGAGGGAGATTTAATTAATAAGCTGCAATCTTCTGCTTGTATAGTGAATGAATCACCATGGGGCCATATGACACCAACGCAACTCGAGCTTAGGCAAGATATGAACTGTCCTTTGCGTGGGTTGACAACGTCAACTACTAGCATTCACTACTGCTCCTAATTAACCACCGATTGTCGGATATTAAAGTGAGATTAAAAAAGTATTCCCTTGTTTTAAAATTAAGTTTATCCTCAAGTGGCCTGTGGCAAGTGCCCGGTTATAATATGCCCTATGCCCTGGTCGTGGCGTGTGTTGTATAGTTTTCTCTAGTTGTGTTAAATTTTGTTATCTTGCAAAACAAACAGCAGCCGGACTGTTCCCTAAAATTCAAACGAGTTGATTTGCAAAATTGCTTAGTGCACACAAAACCACACACGGCAAGAAAATCCAAGAGCTGGTCAAGGCGATACTTTAAAAGCGGCTCAGTTCGAAAGAATCATCTTGTAACTAAACTGATACATAGTTATAGTTGTTTGTTTATCTCGAGTATGTGTTGTTTGCTTTTCAAAAACCAAATAAATGCTATTTTTTTACAAGTTGTAACGATGATTAATTTCATTTACTTACTTCCCGTGAAATTGTCGTTTTGTGTGCACTAAGCAAGGTTTTCGAAAAAACTACATAGAGACTTATCATTGAAGTTCACTAACTCAAAACAGTCTCAAAGAGATACTGTCGGTTGTCTTGCAAAAGAACCGGACAGTGTCGAAGTAAGACATCCAGCTTAGTTTGTTTGATATTCCAAACTGAAAGGAAAGGACTTGTTCAATTTGGTACAACGGTCAGTATACGGAGAAAAGAAAACGTGCAAAAGGCTTTAGTTTGGTCAATTTACACATTCATGAAAGGTTTTTCCTTCCAAATCTACCGGTTTTGTTATAAGTGTCACGAGCCAAAAGAATTTTCTATTAAGTCGACTTTTGTTGAGTTAATGTTTGCAATTTCGACAGCACATTAATCTCTGCTGGGAAAGAACAATGAAGCTTTTCTTGTTTTATTCTTGTGAAGAATAAAACTGGTACTGATTATTTCATTAGAAGAGAAATCGCATTCTACAGAGAAGGAAAAATAATTTGAATTCAAATCTGCTGGCAGAGGGTAAGTTTTCAAAGCTTTTAAAAGTTGTTGCCGCTCTTCGTTTAGAAATGAAAAGTTAAACCTTTTCAAACGCGCGCAGTGCAAGGCCAAATGCAGTTTGACTGCTTAGATTATTAGAAACAACTCAAAACATATTATATAGTTATCGTAGTTTTGTGAAAAAATTTCTTATATTAATTTTTGTATCGGTCGTTAAAGTTTGCAGATTTTCAGCTGAGTGTTATTCGTCAATTGGTTTTGTTTTTCGTGAGAAGTTCAGTTAGAGTTAAATGAGCTTATTTATGACACGGTGAGTTACATTTAATGTCCATTTGGGGGAAGATGGACAACAATTAATTATTTAAGGCACTACGACGCGGTTTTAGACTTAACAATAAATGTTACTTTTGAATTCTGTTTTCCTGTTTGAGAAACTTTTGGCGCTCTGGGACTGTTTCTCGTTGAAGGGAAGCCGTTGTCACCGAATACTAATATTCACTCACCTGAAACCAGCTGTAACCACAAGCCTTTAACGTTAATTGGAACTCTGCCCCGTTTGAGATAACAACACACAAAACAACACAGTCTTCCTTTAACGTTCAGTAAACGTTCGTTTCCACAGCTAAAACAAAAGATAATTTTGATACGCAAATGTATGGGCAGAAGAGCTGACCTAGTCAACACGAAAGAGTAGGCAGCGTTACGCTCCAAAGAATAAAACCTACATAAATTGTTCAGACAGCAATAAAACCAGCACGGCACCAGACGGAAGTTGCCTGACAAAAGTAAGTTCTGCCCTTACTTGTTTTATTTTGTTTAACAAACATCTACTGGAGGAAATTGTACAAGGGAAATTCGTTCTTGCCACAACTTCCCAAGCTCATTCGGCGACTATAGCGACACCCCGAAAGAAAGGATTAACTTCCTTGTAAGAATGAGAATGCATTTTTAGTGGGATTTTCATCTTCCAGCTACATATTTAATTATCATGTGGGTTTTCAATTTTTACACTAACTTAAAACCATGGTACTGGCTGCGGGATGCCAGGTTGAACAGCCGTGTTTGTGTTTATAGAAAAATTGACGTAGTTTCCAAAAACGTCACTCCTTTGTGTTTCTGTTTAGCCAGACTAAAATTGGCCAAATTGTGATCTTTCTATTCACCACCACACATCAGTCCTCATCGACCCCCCAGCTAGAACTACCAGCAAGAACTTGCGTCAATTCGTTCGAGTTTTTTGTTTGTATAAATTTGGTCATTTCGTCTCTTGACGGTTGTTTAGGGCAGATGGTTAAATTAATGGTTGTGTTCACCACGGACGTCTTCGTACAGTGTGTTCCCCGTCGAGTAGTGAAGTAAATTGGTTTTAAATACTCGGGTTTGTAAAACACAATCTGTTGGGGTTCCTTGTTGTTGTTGTTGGTAGTTTAAAGGATACGTGATGGCCATACAGTGACCATGTATATTGAGCTATAGGACGGCTGCATAAAGACAGCCTATAGCTATATAGGTAGCTAAAAAAAGTGATCTTTTTTTAACAGCACCCTACAGCTGTGACACTAGGTGATAACACGAAAGCGGGGAAGATAATGATAACGACAAACTTGATTTAAACTCAGTCAATACGTATTGAAGAGCCTACAAGCGTTAAATACAAAAATATATCTAGGTAGTCTCAGAAAAGAAAGGCAGTGTTTGACCCGAGACTGCTTCAAAAATTTTCTTCGTGAAGTAAAATTCTAGTGCTCATACAGAAAAGCTCACAGAGAAACACTCCGTTTAACTTAGTCAGTTGAAATTTTGAAAAGAGCTTTACATGCATGGATATTGTGCTTTGCTGTGCAAAGTAACACGTACTTTACAGAAGCTAAGATAGATTCGAGGTCATTATGTTAGGAAGTGTGAGAACATGCAGTGCTAAGATTATTTGGCAGTTGTGAGAGGGAAGTATTTTTCTTTTCTTCCAATTATCGACTTAAAAACCGCGACAAGTTCTACTGTGTCTTTTAATTAATTCTAGGAAAACGTTTTGTGGATTGCTTATACATTAAACGTTGGTACGGTGTTTTTGTGGTTCTGAATTGTTATGAAACGTATCAGACACTTGTTTGGCACGCAACCATGTAAATATATAGTTTTGACGGTTAAACTAAAATAAGATTGGAATGAAAAACCTTGAAACTAGCAAACGTATTCAGACACAGTATTTGAACTGTGGCACACCAAATAAAGTTTGTGAGTTGAGGCTTTACTGTAGCCATGTTAAGGGACACGATTTCTGTATAGCTAGTTTTCCTTTCAGCTTTCACGATCATAGGCCAAGGCTATGAAAGGTAAAGTAGTGCATAATTTATATAGCGTCCTTTCCATATGAATGCTCAAAGGCGCTTTACAATGATCAGTTTACCGCCAGCGAACCGGAAGCATATATAGGTACAATTGGCATATGCCGGTACTCATTTTACCGACCCCGAAAGGATGGAAAGCCGAGTGGCGTTTAGCGAGAAAGAAGGCCGCCCAAATACAGTCAACCCTCGACCAGGTCGAGAAGCGAACCGAGGACTTCAGGATTTGGAAGAAGAGATCTTACCACTGCGCCAATCCCTCCGCTATATGACATACGGTAGTCACGAAGGTGGGCGAATTTTCGACCCGCTATTCGACCAAACGGCTTTGTTTCGATGACTCTCCTTTTCGGCTCGTCACCAGTGCTCCTCCCCACAAACGAGCATTACATTGGGAACGAGCCGAAAAAATGGCTGCGAGGGAGACTATCGTAACACTAGTTCAACCATCCAATATTAACCCTTTATCATTTCCTTCCTCTCTCTTTATGCACATTTCTAGCTGACAAAGATAACACATTTGTCCAGCCACATCTTGTTGTACAAGAACTTAGATGGTACCGGGTGTTTACACCACGAAGGTCACATTTCAATTGTACCGTTTAGAAATTTAACTCGATTTAGGAAAGATACGATTTTTTTTTTG
>JAOBRD020494782.1:0-17375 GCA_027575215.2 Hydrozoanthus sils | reverse complement strand
ATATTTGGGGTGAAAAATTTCCCTAAAAATACCAAGAGTGAAACATTATCTCATGGTATCCATTTGAAAAAGCGGGAAAAAACTAGAAACACTTAAAAAAAACACATCGTACCAATAGAAAGAATTTTCCCCCGGACGGTGGTACTGTTAACAAAACAAAATATTACTGAGTTTACCTTCGATTCCCAGGACATCGGGCAAGTGCGGTAGCTCATTCTCACTTCTCATTCGAAAAATGTCCTTCTCTTTGTCTTTGATACCCTGCGGTTTTTTCTTAGCAACGGATTCTATCGACTGCCTCCTTTCTTGCCGACTACCTATATCGCTATGACGTGAGTTTAGTTCATAGTTATTAAAGGTTCTCTGATCAAAATACGAGTTCGTATCAGAAGACGAGTATAAAGAGGAACTATGGTGGTTTGAGATGGGACCAGAGTTTTTCTTGGTTGAGTATGCAGGATGTGCTTTCTTGAACTTCGATTCCGTGCCACCCCTGCAACAGGACAGAAAGTCTTTTACGTACGGTTTAAAAAGACAAGTGGCTCATTAGGCCGGCGCTTATCTAAGGTTTCCGTAATGCTAAACGAATGAGAGTCCTTGACTTCCCCAAGACAAGACATTAATCTGTCGTAGATTAGCCCAAGCAGAAACCGGTACTCATTTATACTGCTGAGTCGACTGGAACAAAGTCAGGTATGGTGTCTTGCTCAAAGACACAACAAAATGGTCTGACCGGGGCTCGAACTCGTGATCCTAGGATCAAGAGTTGAAGACGCTCACAGGTATGGTAATACGAGCCTACAAAATCCTCCAACTTGTCTCGCAACATTGCTGCAAAGTAAATTGAAAAGCAATGCTGTGCGTTTTGCCACCCGCGTACAAACTTGTCTTGCAGCAAAATTAAGCTGTGATCTGACGCATTTTGTTGGGATTTTGGAGGGGCCACTTTTGGCGAGAAAAATTTGAAATTCTACAAGTTGTATCTAAGAGTGTTTTCATCGTATGTTTCACGAACTTGGCAAAACAAAGTCTTTTTAAAATAACATTCTTTGAAAATCTAAAAACTGATTTACTGTTATATACTCTTTTAGCTTTTTAAGCTTTTATTAAATGTTTTCAAGACGACAGTGTGCAGTTGGCCAGCACGGAGCACACCAACGCACAGCTATTGTTTTCACTTTTGTTCTCCGTCATTTTTTATTTTAGTTTTTATTTCATTATGCTTCGACTAAGTAAATTTCGTTCGCACGCATTAGTAAGAAACAAAGTAAAGGAACGCAATAAATATACGGGAGGTGTACACAGGGACACCACAACAGCCGGGAGCCAATTACTGTGGGCCCATATAACTAAAAAGAAACAGAAAACGTAAAAAAAACCCCATTATTTAAGATAGCAAAAAAGTTATAATCTCAAACAACATGAGGTGGTCGTGTCCAGGACGCGCATAGTGTTGTATTTCATACATATTGATCTAGGGTCTTTAGGGCAGTAGCAACGCGCCAGCGCTCTTCAAAGTACTCGAATAACAGTTCTGTATTACTTCAAGAAAACGAAACTAAAACAAGTCAATTGCTGACTACACACTTACGGTACACACGCGTTTAATTCGTGACTCGCACTCGCAAGTAGAGGTTACGTTACTCGCGTGCGGTACTGCCACACTGTCTAATGCATTATATAACATAACTTACCGAAAAGCAGGTGGCCCCAATGTCGGTGACTCACTAGGTGGACTGGTAACTACCCCTAAGCCTATATTAGTCCTAGACAAATTTATTGTCTGTGGGGTGTGGGGTGAGCGAGTTGAAACAACCGATGACGTCACATTCGTCCCTGAGGTTGTCAGAGCCGTCGTTGCCGAAATAGTTTCAATTGGGGAATTTCTTGCTGTTGGTGATTCTCGCTTACTGGCAGCAATCGGGGACAATTGTCTCCCGTGGGAGGGCCCCATAACAATTGTTTCTAACGGGGTTCCTGGTGATGACTGGACTGAACTTCCATAAAAGGCAGTTGGTACGTTAGTAGTTGATGCACCTGACGTCGCAAAAGGAATGTGTGACGAGTGGTTTGGTTGCGGGGGCGACGATGGACGGTGGGCACCGGCCATGTTACTTCGTGACGGAAGAGACGAATTTTGTGACGTCGAAGGCAACGGTTGTTTTTTGCTCAGTTTTTCCACGTTTGAGGTCTCCTTGTGTTCTTTGACTTTTTTCAGGTGATCCTTCACATCTTTAGAATCTTTTACTTCCTTTTCCCGGCCGTCTTTGTTTTCTTTACTCTCTTTTTCCTTTAGTTCAAGCTTTCTAGGTTCTCTTGCAAAATCTCTAGTTTCTTTAGACTCTCTGCGGTCTCTCGATTGCTCCTTCAACACAAAAAATGTTTCATGAATAAAATACGGCAGGAAATGTATTTGTTTATCAAGTTCAGGCTTAGTTGCTAAATTTGACTAAGAAGGTCACTAAATTTCTCAAATTGTTAGCGAAAATAAATTCTGCTAGCGCTCAATATAACTTGCAAAAACTCCCAGAGTTCTTAAGTTGGACAACCTACCGTAAAATTCCGCTACGCCCCGCAATGTATAAGCCCCGGGGCGTTGTGAAACGAAAAACTCCTTCCATGTAAACAACCCCAACCCCCCGAAAATAACCCCCCCCCGGGGGATATATTTGGATCAAATAAAATTAATTGCTGTCGTGCGAAGCGAGACAGCATATACCCTCAAAAATGTATTACGTTGTTAGCAGTCGAGTTCTTGATTTGAGTGGACGGATCGGATCATGCGGTTTGTCTGTTGGTCGTTCCGTGGGGCAGTTGCGCAGTATTGCATGAAGTACAAACATTTATTGATCTAAATAAGGAGGCCCTACGGGAACTAGATCCAAATAAGGAAGCACTGCCCCTGCCATGAGCCAATGAGTCTTGGGAAAATTTTACTTTTCATTTCAGTAATTCTCTGTGTTTGATAAGTTATCATTTTCTCTGTATCAAATGTCCTGTTTTATGTAAGAAGTAAGATGATAACTGGCTGGAACCGAAAGGGGTGAAGGTCCTTAACAGTACGTTTCTAAATGACATCACTGGGTATCCTACAATAGCTCAACAGCATCATCTTTACCTGTGGTAACATCTAGTTTAAACATAATGCAAACTTAGGTTGTGGATATTTGGGTTAATACCAAAAAAGCCGAAAAAGCAAAATTGCAAAGTCGGTGGTATTGACAATTGTAAAAAATAAAGTAAAAAATCTGCAATAGAGACAGGTTGTGAGCAGAACAAACAATAGCTAATCTTTATTATGTATAAGCCCTCCCCCCCCCTCCCGAAAAAAAATTGACGAAAAGGCTTTTGGACCAAAAACAAGCTCCGGGGGTTGTTATGGGAATTTACAGTATCTTTCCTGGTAAACGATACATCCCCTTGCTTTATTCTCACTGTTCAGAAGATGTCAGCAACGCAAGTCATTCTACAAAAGACATGCTTACTCATTACATCTGAATGGCTAGTTAATGTATAGCGGGTTATAGGAGATTTCCAAGCGCCTTGCTGAGTCGACGGAGCTTCCAATTAGCTCTAACGCATCCGAAGCCGGGAATCCATTAAAACTACAAGCATTTTAATTTCCTCAGTTTTGCACGAGCAGACAAAAAACTATAAAACATAACTTCGAACAGGGAACTGCAAGTCACGCCTCTCTTAGATCTATAAACAAATGAGAAAGCAGGGTACAAGCATTAGCTGTTTCTGACTTAAAATCTTCAAATGCAGTTGACATCAAAGCCTTAAATTTACATACAATAAATATTTTATAGTCCCATACATACCTTTCTTAGTTTCTTTTCCTTTCTTCTGGCCCTTTCATCACTATCCTTGTCTTGTCTAAAACCACCCAGAGTCTGTAAAAGTGGGTTATCTGCATACTCGCGAGCTATCTTAGTCTTCAGTTCGGTAGCGAACTTCTCGGCAAAGTTGTCTTTTGTAAAGAACACATGTCGGAGTAGATGGCTGCACGACGGCCGTTCAGAAGGATCCATATGTAGGCAGAGCTACAGAGCCAACAACAGACTGTTAACGCGCTAGCATTGCATAGAAATAGGCGAGTTTTTGTTTACATTTCTTGCCTCATTAGCATACACACTCTTCTTTCTAATTCGGCTACAAAAACAAAGCTTCTGTATAATGAAATGCTTCTGCAGAAAAAACTTTCTCTGAAAATATGAGATTAATATGCTGAGTAATCTGTCCGAGATATGGTTTTGAAAATTGGAATTTTTACAAAGAATGTATGGCTCATTATCGTTCTTGCCTCCAGCTGATTTGCTTTTTTTTTTGAGTGGTAATTTCTTCTTTGAAACTACACTTATAGAACCGAAGTTCGGTCACTCATTAATTTTGATAAGCATTCTCAAATTTTAAAGTCAGTTGTTGTTTTTCTCTGTTCATTCTACGACTTAAGTTGTATGCTAATGAAGCAGAAAGTAAACAATGGCGTCAGCTGAAACTCGCCTACATGTTCAGTTTATCGAAAACGCGTCCATAGTCAATTTCAGCACATTAATATTAACAAAGCTATAATGTTTCATAAAGATTGGCCGCAATTTGACGGAGATATGAAGGTTTGAAACCGGAGGTTTTTCCGATGAATTGTATAAATGGAAGACGACGCCCGTCCAGCCTCGTTTCCATGGCTTTTTTTTACCATTTCTGTAAAAATAAGGGCAAATGATCAAGTGTAAAAACTTTATATCTATATTAGTTCATGGTAAATATTTAAGAAATTTTATAATTTTGCTAATACTGATGCGCTGAATTTGGTGCTAGCCAGAGTTTCTTGATATATCTAATATCTTTTTGACGAAAAGAGTTTATCAGATGGTGAAGCTAACTCAAATTCCGTAACACCCCTTTAAAAGTTGATGTCATACGGGTAAAAATCTTGGCGAGTTTAAGAGACTTTAGCCTAAAAACCAAGCACCTTGCTTATAATCATGTTCATGACATTTGGATTTTATTTTAGAGAGGGTGTGGGTCTACAGGTTTTTGAAAATAGATTTGCCAAAAGTATGATTGAATAAACTCAATTCTCAAGGAATCAGGTAGTCATGTAACTACATTATTCCTCGATAAACGACACCGGAGTAAATGTTTGATTGAACAAAATATAAAGCAAGTCGAACTTCAAATAATTAAATCTTATGCAATCACAAAAAACTTGTATACGAAGAAACCAACCCACAAAACTATTCAATTCATTCAACTGACTGGATGGCAAGACTTTTTTCTTCTTGTTAGAAATTACGAATTAAGGGTTTTGAAGTGTTTGTGGACACAACCATGAAAGAGGACAATTAGTAAATGGATGCAAAGGTAAAATGGAGAAAAAATGAGAGCCTTGATCTTGTAAGATAATCACACTTTATTCTTGAAAATGTATATGTCCAATTAACATTGAACTTTTTCTACTGTACCCTTATATTTTCTTTATTCAAATCTTTGTAACATTACAATAAAAAACGGAAAAACTAAGACAAAGGGGAAGAAATTGGCGATTTTGCAAGCGTATATAAGCAGTATAGTATCTATTTAAAGATTCTTTTTCCATAGAAATACTTCTATGGGCCCTTGGGTTAAGATTAAGGTGGCATAGATTCTTAGAAGGTTTCCAACTCGCCATAGAAATTTTTCTAAAATGTCTAGACTCGCTTTGGATAACATATTCTTTAGAAAGTTTAGCTCAAGAACAAGGGTAGCCAGGCTAATTGAATGCACACAAAAGAATATTAAATTCACCATCATTTCTGAAAAAGGTCTTAAATGATTTGTGAAAGTAATTTCCATTTCATTCTAAATTGAGTATTCGGAAAAGAAAACAACAACAAAAAAACATTGGGCTTCACTCAAAATATCAGTTGCTAACCTTTAACATATCCATGGTTGCATGGGAAGTTTTATGAAAGCGTTTTTCTAAGGGTTCAACCTCTTTGATGTCTGGCAACCTCATCCCAACAAACAGTGGGTTCCTTTGGAAGATTTCTCTGTGTCGCATTATAAGGTTTCCAAAACATCTTGTAATGTGGTAGAGTTGATCAATGTCAGAATCTCCTGGAAACAGGGGCTCACCAGTCTGCATTTCAGCCAATAGACACCCAATTGCCCAAATATCTACAGCTCTAGGAAAAGAGACCAAAAGGACAAGTAGTTTACTTCAGCTGCATTTTCAAACTTTCTAATACTGTCTAATCACAAGCCTCTTTTTTTTTTAGAAAAAAGAAACTTGTGAAAATAAGAATAATTATCATCTTTTTTAGATCATATGGTGAGATCGTCCGGGTTAGTGTAGTCTTGAGAAGGACTGTTGTCGGTGTAAATGATTGACGTTTCGACAACCTGTGTGGAAGTCATCTTCAGAGTCAAGTGAGGAATAGTGCATCAGTTGAATACTAATATAGTCTGGCATGCGAATACTGATTAGTCAGTTAAGTTGAAAACGTCAGTCACTTACACTGACAACAGTCCTTCTCAGGACTATACTTATTTGGAGGATCACACCATACGGTCTACTGTTACTCCTGGGTTCAAACCATTTACCGTTTTAACATCTTTTTATTGTCACAAGCTTCTTTTTCTCAGAAGAAAAATCTTCCGAGTCTCTAACAGGAATCAAACCTGCAACTCTCAGACGCTCTTTCCAGCAAGCAACAGAGACTCACATTGGAAATAGATCACTTAACTGTAGATGGAATATATGGATATGTTATGTCCTGCCAACTGCTAGACTCAATATATCCAGGCAATGAAACGATATGAAATTATCTCAGCTTTCAAACTGGAGGAGGCTTTTCTACTCTACCTGCAGTCTTACCTTCCATATTTGGTATCACCAACCAATAGCTCTGGAGCTCTGTACCATCTTGTAGCCACATAGTCTGTGTATACTTCTCCAGGACCAACAGCTACAAAAGGTGCAACCAGTATTAAAGTACTACTAAATATATGTGACAAGGACTTCAATCTTGTAATTGGCTTATCATGTTAGTGAAACCATGGTGACACTGACAACTTTGCATGTGAAAGACGAAAATAGTGTCTTCACTGCCTGTGATGAACATGTATTTTTTAGTAAAAGGACAAATCTTGGTATTTCATAAGTATCTATCTAATAAAATGACTTATCCTTTATGTGTTATGTTAGGAGAAGTTAGTAGTTGATAAACTGGCTGGGACTGAAAGGGTTATCTACAGTAGATGATCTTGAATTACACTTGTGTCTACTATGATGCTTGTTAGGGAAACACCCAGATTATAAAAGGCAGGAACATCGAGACCAAAGACAACAGTGGTCACAGCATTCCTTCTCATTTTAAGCACTCTGATTCATCCTTAGGAGGACTTTGCCAAGTTATAAAACAAACCCAGAATGTAAGTGAAAACTAAAGTGGTGTAAAGTTTTGTATGGATATCAAACAACCAAACGGCTGCCAAACAAGGATGGATGGGTTGCATATCTTTAATCTTGCACAAGAACAATTGAAAAAAAAATGAATGTTTCTCAGATACCATACAGTGATTAATCATTACAAAATTAATAACTCTTTTCAAACGAATCACTCTGTTTGTAGCTTGTAGACTGAAATAATGTGCAATGTTTTTATTCAGTTTCTAGCTCTGTCAAAAAGTCTGTCAAATTTTTTTCTAGTTTTTTCCAAATATTTTAAGATTATTTCAATTCAACTGAAATGGAAGTAATTGTTTCCTTACCTAAAGTTCTTGCAAAACCAAAATCACACAATTTGACAACTCCTGATTTGGAAACAAGAATATTTTCAGGTTTAACATCCCTGTGAATAATCTGTAGAAGGTAATAACAACTTTTTAAAAATCAAAAAAGGTAGTGATCTGTTAAAATTAATTGTTATTTGAGTTGCATAATCATTACAGTCAAATGAGTACTGTCAAAGTCTTTACTGGGAATAAGAACCAGGTCCAGCAAAAGTCAAGCAATGTAAATGTTTTACCCTTGTTTTACCCTCTTACTGTAATAATCATGTTACTTAGTGTAATGTAAATAATGTACACTAGCTCTTAAACATGTGACCCCTTAGCATTATCAATTAATGGAAATCAATCATGGGAGAACCATTCGATATCCATTGATGGCTATTGTAGTTGATTGATATTGATAGATATTGACAATCTATTAATAATCACAAACTTTTTTACCAGATTTTATCAATGGATATTGACAGGAGACATTATTTTGGTCTTTATACAAATAATCGGTTCTCCTTTAAATGGTCAAAAGTTGCATACCTTAAACTTAATTCAACTCGATTTTCATCATTAAAAATTAATTGGTCAATGGATATCGATGATGTCTGATACCAATGAATATCATAAACTTTTAAACCACAGAGTGATCATCGATTATCTATATCAATCAATTAATTGGTACTGATGAACATTGATAGATACTGAGTTTCATTGATTGGGGATATTATCGATTGATAACGCTGGGGTGACCTATATGCAAGATATCAGTTACAAAAAGAACTTTTCATCTGGGTGAGTGTCCAGCCTTTGACTGGAAGTTTGTGTCAGGGGTCTTTCGAGACATGGTGTCAATATGGGTCCCATGAAACCTTTGAACCTTTTGAGGGTGTGATTTAAGCTGGTCTTTCTTCCTATAATTAGTAAAATATCATATTATTTTTGTGTCTATTGAATGTTCTTCAGACTGGCAGACTAAATAATTCTTTAAGTATCATTCAGTTCCTCTGTGATGAGAAAATGGTCACCAAAAAACCAACCACTATGCACAAAAATGTCAAAATGATGATTCAATCATCCTAACCAATACTTAGTATTATCCACAGCTTTTAACCCTAAGAACCCTGCACCTTATATGGCATACAACTTAATAAAGCTTAGAGTCTCCAAAAGGATTATAATAATAATAATTATTATTAC
The DNA here is from genome assembly GCA_027575215.2 of Hydrozoanthus sils. Taxonomy (NCBI): domain Eukaryota; kingdom Metazoa; phylum Cnidaria; class Anthozoa; order Zoantharia; family Hydrozoanthidae; genus Hydrozoanthus; species Hydrozoanthus sils. The sequence continues at coordinate 8,408 of JAOBRD020494782.1, read as the reverse complement.
TTAAAGGCTTTTATTATGTATATGGCAGTACTGATTTTAGGGCAATAACCGAATTTCGTGCAATCTGATTGGCTGAAAAATAGGGTCAATAACTTACTGTACAGACTTTTCTCTACAACAGACCTCAAAAATAGAAACAATGTTGGGAGAATTTGTAAGCCTTGAGTATATAAAAAAAATCTTAATAACCTTGTTTGCTCAGGCTGACCAGGAGAATATTTTACTCTCGGTCTTTTGTACCAACTTCTCTTCATTTGGTCTGTACAGTGAAAGACCTTTGGCAAAATATTCTCCTGGCCTGACCTCTCACTTGGTTATGACGATGTTTGTATTTAAACATCTCACAAAACTATTGTTCTACACAAAATAACCAGTATCATAAACAAAAATCAGGTTTCGTTCTTGCAAATGAAGTGAAAAATTTTATAACTTCAGTGGATAGACCTTGGTAAATGAGGAATAGCGGTGAAAATTTTTTGTATGCACTTTAACACTGCAGCTTACATTATGATTGTGGCAGAACTCTACGGCTCTCAGCACCTGCCACATAACCTTCTTGGCAGTAAGATCATCCAGACCATTGGGGTATCGCTCTAGGTCATCCAGGACAGTGTGATCGACAAACTCAAACACAAGAAACAATCGCTTTTTCCGTCTGAACACTTCTATCAAGTTCACTAGGTTGTCATGTCTTAGTTGCTGCAAAACATAAAGATGGTATCAAAAAGCTTTTTAGTATTAATTTAATGCCTTCATTAGTTAGCTGACTGAAGCTGTTGGATGCAAAGGAGAAAACTTTGCAGTGACTACCATGAAAGCTCAATAAAAATGTAAAATTATTTACCAGTTCATTTAACTTGATACTTGGAACTAAATTATCTGGTGTCATTAATCTTTTAGTTATTTTTTTTGCAATTTTAATAATGCACCTGATAAGTGAACATGCAGTTTTAAATCAAGTTTGACATTGTTGTAGAGCAGATAATACTCAATGTTCTAGGATGTTTTCATCTTGCACCTGCCATTTTCAGAGCCTCTGCCTTATTATCACAAGATCATCACTAAAATAACAAAAATTGTGATGTTTCAACTCTTTTTCTGAAAGTTTTTAAAGTAAGCATTTCGAATGATCACTCAAAACAATGTAGGTCTGAGCCAAATTAGCCAGTCAGACATTTTTTGGTGTCATTGTGGTCGCTTTGAGAATGCTGAAATCAAACTCATCAAAACTGATTAATATTTATGATGTGTAAATTGGGCACTCTGATGTTTCTTTTAGTTAGCTTGATCACTTAATATTGCTGCATGAATTTTAAAATCAATAACAGCTTTAAGTTAGGAGATGATCTGGTATTCTTATTCATTTAACTATGTTAGATCTTGAAACTAAACTGGTCTGCAAAAAACAAACTGGTTCAAGAAAAATCTGAACAAAGGGGAAAATTGAGCCACAATTTTACATAAACTACTTCGGGTGCACATTGGTTTTCAGAATTTAGGGTAGAAAGCAAATTTTCAAGTACACAGCAGTCTAATGAATAGTGAAAGGGAGTAGCTATTAGTTTTGCCAGCTGTCAGTTAATAGGAATAATTATGTGGATGACTTGACATAATTAGCACAAGTTGAGCACTCAAAACAAAAAACTGACATTCTTCTCTGACAATCAAATAACTGACCCAAAATGGACATTCTTCTCTGATAATCAAACAGCTGACCCTGTCTTAACAGAACACAACAGGTACTGCTACAGGATCAGTACACTCAACCTGATGAGAATCCTTTTCAAAGCTAGAAAAAAATAAACGAAAAAATTTTCAATTTTGTTAATTCATTATTTTTTCCACCAACCAGGTACACAGTCATAGTCAATATAATCTTGGCAGGCCAGGGTATTTGATAGAAATGATAGTTTTTGGTTAAGTTTCAGTTCCGTGCCGAAAAAATGATGGAACTGAAAAATGGTTTCAGAATTGGTTGTACTAAATTTGTAAAAACATAATAATGGCTATAAGTTGTTAATTTGTGTTGCTGTTTGAATCCTGCCCTTTGGAACCTTCAAATATTAAAAAATGTAAAATGCCTGCTGAGCTAAATAAACAAAAGATATAAAACTCTTAAACTCAACTTAAGAAAAAAAACACCTGTCAGGATTATGAACAGACACACTACAAAATTTAATAAGATCTTAGTTTACCTTTTTATTGGGTTTATTGGCTGTTTTTCACAAACAGAAGCTAAAAAATAATAGTTGTTCTCAATTGAGAAATAAAACAAGCAGTTTAATGTCCTTGATTGATGCCAAAATTCATACACGTTACAAATAATTTTATGTCTTATGTGAAGAGGTATTCAACGAAGGTTACAGCACAGTTGCCAACTGAATAATTATTTGGACTAAAACAATTGAATTTTTAAGGCTTTGTGAAGCAGAGCAGTTTTTAATTTATTTAAAACCTGAACACCTAAGTTAGCAAACAGCAGTAATAAATAAAAACAGGTGTTTATCAATGAATGCAAAACATGCATGCTGTTATCAGAATTAACTTTACTTGGGCTGGAAGACATCAAGTTGAGGTTTTGGTTCTGTTCCTAAATTCGTTTTCATTTTTGGTTATGTCAAGCTCTTGCTCGTACCCAAACCACAAGTATTTCAACTGTTCTAAAAATCAAGATGGTGGACATTAAGGCAGCACGATATTAATTATGATTTGTGCAAGTTTATACATACATTATTTTCAGCTTTAATGTCAGACACTAATTTCTTCAAAATCTGAGAACTAGTGCCATCTTGATGTTAAAAATAAAAATCATTTTGGAGCATGTTGCCATCTCAGAAGGAAAAAGTTTTGCATTCAGCTTACGCTCTGTGTGGGAAAGTAAGAATTTGAGAGTAACAACAGGCCAGTATGATTGTGGGCTTACATTCATCGCCTGTACTCTGTGCATCTGTACAATTCGATTATAACAAAACTACATTACAACTCAGTGCAGTAAAATAACACTGAGAAAGAAACTCTGACAACCTTCAAGATATTATGAGGAGAAAAAATTATGTTTTGAAGACTTTAGCACAGAGTTTTTTTTTTTTACTTTTAAGACCTTTACAAGGCCTAGAATACTCAAAAATTATCAGACTTCTTTCTTTAAAATTTTCCAAAGACTTGTGGGCATCCCAACAATAGACTAAGTAAAAAAACATGTTTATTAACTATCTCCATTAGTTTCTATACTATTCACTTCCACTTCAGGAATTTTCCTAACTTGAGGTGCATGTGTCACCACAGGCTCTTTCTCAACACCAAACTGGTATAACTGGCTTAACCTTTTTTGGAGCATCTTTTGTAAAGTGAGTGATCATCAAATTTCTTTTTGGTAATTTGCGATCTACTCAAGGACGACCATAAATCAAAGTATTCAAAATTTATTTATGAACATAATACACTGACCACCCCTGAATAATTTAAGCTGTTGTTTTTTTCACTTGCTTCTTACTGTACCATGCTTTAATGTTTAACCTATTTAACTAGATAATTAAAACTTTGCTTGCTGATTATCTACAATATACACATGGTAGCGAATGGTAAATCCAAGACAGTCTGAGATGCCAAGATCCAAGCCTGGGACTTTGGAAAGAAATGAATAATCTGAGACTGAGACTAAAAATACCAAAACACCAAACAAGTTTCAAGCAGAACAGTGATTTTGAACACTTCTGGAAATGACTAGAACAAAAAAACAAAAGGCCCGGAGATGTGACGAAAAAAAAGAATAATTTTGACTGTGATTTTGAAAATTACAGCCATTATTTGCTGAGATTTTGATTTTTAAGGGATCATAACTGCCCCTTTCAGCTGATTCTCACCCACAGATTCAATTTCTTTTAATTTTTTTTGAGATATGGAATTTGCATAAAGATGCAAAATTTGTATAGTCTCGAATATATTAATTTTTCGGTAATCATTATGCTCCTATCATTTATACTTGAAAGATGTTGCATGCAAAACAGAGATTGCAAATTAGAAGCATAAACTTCTTTCCCGAATTGTTTAAAAATGCAATCCAAAAATTATAATAACACTGTGTTTTGAACAACTTACCAGCTGAAAAAACACAGACTAAATGTGAAAGAATTACCAGCATTACTAAGATCTGTTCTTTTAGTGTGCTAACCGGAATATCGTGGATATCTGACATATCTCAAAGGTTCCAACAGATTAGTTGATTATATCTATAGACGCACACTAAAAACCACTAAAAACTTGTTTCATATATGGATATATGCAGTGTGCATCAGCATAGGTTCATCGTATCTCTAAATAAGGGCTGAACTCAATAAGAACTGCTTTCGGCCCTCTTCATTATATCACCCTCCATGATACAAAGAACGAAACCGAAGAACAAAACGAATTGTAGAGACAATAAAGTACTTGTTTGTACGTCGAAAGTAGCAAGTGCCACAGCACCAAAAGTTCTTTTAACCTTTAAAGACAAATTGTTTTCGTGTTTAAAATAACGACGCAAAACACGAGTTACACCGAGCTAAACATTATTCTGGTAAGCTAACACGGGGATGATAATACAAACTTCAAGTATCCCGAAAGTGTTGTCTTAAAATAGCAAAGATACAAGGAAACAAACAAGTAACTTTAAGCGCTGATTATCCATAAAAGCTTTTTCTGGCTTCAGAATGCGATTAAGCTGAATCTACATTTCACTCGGGCTATGTTGGTGCAGATCAAATGAGTTAACTTGCGTATTCAAACAAGAAAGCGACAGTCGTAGCTGACCGATGCAAGCATATAAATTCAAGGTCATCGTGAGGATGTTTACAATTTGTGTTAATAAAAGCGTAAAGAAGAGTGTAAAGAAGAGGAGATTTACTTACCTTGAGCATTCGAATTTCTCGCAGGGCAATTTTCTTGACCATTTTGTCATCTTCGGACTCAATGAACTTTTTAATTGCCACAATCTGGTTTGAATCTTTGTGCCTGCATTTCATAACCATCCCATACGAGCCTTCCCCAACAAGGCCTAAATTCTCGTATTTTTCCATGAAATACGATTACGCCAAAGCCATACGAGTATTTTGGTTGTTTGTTTTGGTTTCCAGCAGTCCAACTACTGAGAAATCCCTCAGCGTACAATAACACGGCTATTTGAAAGCGTTTTACGTTTTACGCGCGAATCCCGAACAAGTTTGACCAGCATCGATTGTCTCAAGTTAAAGTTTTAGTTCATATTTTTTAAGTTCGGCGATCATAGAAACGTAGATCTTTTCTGTATAAGAACAATCGAAGTAAAACTTTTGTGAGTCCTTTGTTCTCCAGTATTATTAAATAACTCCTAAATCTCGAAGGTGAACAGACGGTTAGGCGAACAGAAATTTCGTCTCAATACTAAGCGTGCAAAGCAGGCGTCCACAAACCAATTATCTGCGACAAAATGAAGAGAAACCAAAGCAGTTGTCGATGTTCTGGCACAAAATCCAATGTCCGTTCTGAAACCAAAGCAAACAACTTGGAGAAAGCGAAGGTGGACCAAACGACTTCAATCTCTCAATGGACGCGAAAGCAAGAGAAGTAATTTGATATTAGATTCAGTCTGTCTCTTTGAAGGTTACGTGAATGACTAATGGTACTTTCCTTAAGTGTTTAAAGAAATAGTACCACTGATTTGCTTCCAAATGATGAATCCAAAACAGTTATGGAGTACGCAATCATTTGCAAACCCGACACACCAAGTTTGCTGTTTGGATGTCGTATTCTTCGGCCAAGGCGCAAGTGCTGGCTGTTAGAGTTCAAAATGATACTAACTGAAACGGACGTTGATGTTGTCTAGTTCTCCTCTACCACGCGATAAATACCTGCACGAAACTACTAATAACACTTACGAGTTTGTCCTGTAACTTTAAAACCCAAATAATGTACAAATGAAGAGCTATAATAGACGGCGCTTTTCTCTCGTTCCTCAGCACTCATTTCAAATCACACGTCGCCCGCTCATGGCTTGTTGCCATGACAACGCTTTATTTTGAAACACTCGACACCAGTCTTTTGGAACTGACTAAATAGCGCGACATGAGCGCAAAAAAAACTTTTTTTTTGTTTTGAAAGAGTCCTCTTGTCGGAGAAAGGTGATTTCTGAAAACCACTCCTTTTAAGTAGTTGTTTCAAGTTTCGTTGAGATGCCTAATTTCTACATTTTTGCAAGAACTTGTCGAATGTTATGACTACCACGAGCGCTACCGACAATTAACATTTTAGTTTATATTACTAATTTTAGTTATTACTAATTGGGCGGCATATGCATAGAGATTGCGATTTAAATAGCAAAACAACCCGCAGGTGCATTTGAGGGATAGGTTTAAAGTTTAAGAATCAATTTTAGGCTCAACACGTGGAGTTTTGTTTTGCAGCGAAAAACTAGCAACTCCATAGTTTGGCTTCTACAAAGTACTGTCGTCCTAAAAATAAAACGGTGTCTGCAACGGAAACCAGAAAATTTGATTGGTACCTTCTTCGAACACACAGTTTTGCTTATGCTTGTGTTTTAGTCAGGCAAAGAGCACAAGAATAGAATTTGCACTAATTTTTTTATAAAAATAATTTTCTGAGAACGAGTTTTTAAATCTGCCCAAAAATCAAGAACAAGCTTTAACCAACAATCAAGGGTCGGCTTCAGATGCAACTGCAAGTTTTACCGAAAAACACAGCACATTACGTCATTACATGTGGCGTTTCACTACAGGTCTTTCTGCAGTTAGAAACGCTGAGTGTAGCTGAGAAGAAAATAAAAACTTTGTCACACGTGTTTTATGACGTGTGTCGAAGTGTAAACACGGCAATAATAAAAATATGCTGTAGACTGAATAATAATAACTGAATAATAAAGAAAACTGACATAATGGAAACATGGCAATTTAAAGAACAAATGAGGCTCAAACTGTGAAAAAAATTAAGATTGGGTCTTACAAAAAGAAGTGTGTAACCGACGCACGTCGAATGACGAAACCATACTGTTTCAATGTATATAGTCTATTTAGATAACAGTTGAGCCTTGCCACTGAAAAATGGCGAATCTTACCAAGGTCAGATAATTTTTTCCCTTTCCTTTGGGTGAGTTAATGAGGCCCTTGTTGACGCAGCCTGCGTAGTTGGTGTTGTTGAAAAGACAAAAAGCTCGAAAACTCGGGCGCCATGATTTCTCCATTCGCAAACGTTGCCCCAGAGCTTTTGTCCTTCTCGGCAAAATTACTTCAATTTGATTTGATATTAATGGGGGCATTTTTCTTAATTCAGGGCAAAATAACTTGGTGCTGATTAGCCGTTGGTATACTTCGAAGTTTTCCGAAAATTTTTAAAGTCTCAAAAATGCCTTAAGAAACGTTTTCTAATTCTAGCCATTTTCGAAGATTTCCGAACATTTCCGAATACCTCCCAAGATTTCCCGAAAATTTTTAAAATTGCCTTAGAAACTTTTTATAAATGCCGTTTTAAAAGATTTCCGAATGTTTCCAGAGATTGTAAAGGTTTCCAAACACGAAAAAACTTGAGGTAAACAAAATTAGTTAAGCAACGCTTTCAAAATTAAGATTTTTGCCCTCGATGTCATGAACATGTAATCGCATTGTTCCTTGTAAAAATTAAGATTTATTTCACTTGTGTTTTCGATATTTTCAAATTGCTCTTGTCGAAGCGACTCGGGCAATTTTGAAAAGAAAAAACTCGCGAAATTAATTCTAAATTGCTAACAACAAGACCGCCAGCTATTGTTGATGCTGTAAATTCGCGAAAGTCACTTTATCCCCAGTTCCAATCGCAATGATTTACTCCATCTATTGGATTATAGCATTTCTTAAAGTCTGCGACTTTGGCAGAAGTAATTATTTTGCCGGTACGCAGCAGAAGAATGGTGAAAAGTTAGAGGAACAGTGGGTAGTCTGTACAGATATTTAAAGGGGCCCCTTGTATGTAAGACATGTATTCTAGGTTCAGTATCGCTGTCGACGAACTCTGCTCGTCCATCGTTTGATTCGAAACCTCACCCCCAGAGTTGGCGGCACTCCTGAAGGTGGTCGTCCTCACCATGTGGAGGGATACGTTCCCTTTTTCCTCAATGTGGTTTGGGTTTTCGTATCCGCATGTCGTTATATAAGTGTTATTTATCGTATATTTAACAATTATCTCCCAAAGTGGAGGTGACTAGTGGTGGATATTTACCGAGCCGCGAAGTGGCGAGGTAAATATATATCGCTAGGCACCGACACTGATGGGGATAATTGTTTTAGTATTGAACTAGCAGGTAATAGCACTTTTGAAAATAATTAATTTAAAAAATTTAAGAAAATTCACAAATTAAGATGAGAGACTATTTGTTATAAGGTCTGCCATCCTGTTTTCTTGTCGAC
>JAOBRD020494675.1:0-17375 GCA_027575215.2 Hydrozoanthus sils | reverse complement strand
ACTCATGAGTACATACACTCCTTTGTTGTATTCACCCATTACATTTTCCGCTACAACAAATGAAAAGGGAAAAAAAAACTAAATTCTAACGCCATGTGTTCCAGCAGTAAGCAGCTTCCTTTCTAGGTCTAGTCCACTCAACACTCAACCCTTGTTGTATTCACCCATTACATTTTCTGCTACAACAAATGACAAGAAAACAAACTATATTCTAACACAGCATAGTCACACAAAGTTCAATGATTTATCAGGACCCAAACTTGCCACCTACAGGTGGCCATTGCTACCAAACAGTTAACACTGGATACTAGATTTTTAGAACTTGTAGCCAGCTGGCTACTACAAGATTGTGTGAAACCTTTGCACCTGATTAACTAAGAGTTCTTGTTCCCACTAAAATTATGAGAAACAATGAGATGAACAAATGAAGCTTGGGCAAACAAATTGGGAAATATAATTTGTTTATCCTTGCGCACACAGCGGTAGCTGCAGATTTAGAACTGATTACATGATGAAAATATATATGACTGCTAAAACTTGTGCTCAGGGAATTAAATTGTGTCTTTGGTATCCAGCAGGCTACATGAAAAAAGGTTATTTTGAGCTCGGTAAAATCTAAATCTACTTCAAAAAAGAATGTATATGTAAAGAACAGTAGTTGAAATGCAAAATGTTGCCATATTAATAAAACTGTATTTTATCAATGTGTTACACATGCATTTTGCTAGCATTTTCTGCCTGTTTTAAGATGTAAAACCAACATGGTATGTTATTATGTGGGTGAAAACAGTATAAAAGTATTTTCCAGGGAACTAAAACACCCAAAAAATTATCATGAAGTAACACTGATATTTTGCTTGTTTCACAAGCAAAGCATCAAAAGTCTTGGACCACAAACAAACACTTTTTCTACTTTAAGACTCAGTTGATGGACGCCTATTTTACAACATTCTCAAAATTAGACATGGCTCCTTGGCCCTTTTTTTTATTGTGGAATCAACGTCATGATGGACTGTCTAATGTCCTTTAAGGTCACAATCAATGAAACAACTGGAAAAAATATAGAACCATAGCCTACTTCCAAGCAGATGGTTAATTTTTTAGAGCAGAAAACTTTCAGGGCATGGTGACTTGCCACACCATCTTCAATTTCATGGCGACCCCAATGCTGCTTGACCATGACATCAAAACCTACCAGGTACTTTGCAGTCTTCAAAGATGAGCTCTGATGTGTTAGATCCCCTCATGCCAAGCTTGTCCAGTTTAGGGCCAGAACTAAATCCAGGCATTCCCTAACAGAACAAAAAATATAAAATCTATAGTAATTATCTTTTAAATATTTGTCATAGTTCATGTCTACTCTGAATTGACTTTACACAGCTTGAATTAATCTAAAAAACTCTTACCACAGTATTTGTATAGAATAGTGGTGCAGTGGCTAAGCGGTTAGTGTGTTCAACTCGCAATCCTAGGGTTGCAAGTTCGAGCCCCAGTTAGACCACTGTGTTGTGTTCTTGAGCAAGACTATTTACCTGACTTTGTTCCAGTCGACTCAGCTGTATAAATGAGTACCAGTTCTGCTGGGAGCTAACTTGTGACAGATTAGTGTCCTGTCTAGGAGGAGTCAAAGACTCTTATTCACTTAACACTACAGAAACTGGAGATAGCCGCCAGCCCCATGGGCCACTTTGGCTCAAAAAAGGATTTAAAGCCTACTCTAACCACAGTATTTGTATACAACATTTCAGTAAATTGCTACAGAAAAAATCTTTGAGTAAGAACCTACTTTTTTTGGAAGTTACCTAACTTATACACGGTGTCAACTCATACATGGCAAAATATGGTATATAAAGATTTTTTCAATTTTAAGATTTTTAGCATATTGTAATTTTTAGCAACACAAGTTCTTTGCAAGGTTACAAAAATATAAAGATATTATTAGTAATAATTATTCATTACCTTCTCAACAAGGAAAGTTGTAATACCATGCTGGTGCTTTTCTGGCTCCGTCTTTGCATACACCACTAGGACGTCAGCATCAGGACCATTTGTAATCCACATCTTGTTCCCATTAAGTACATAATGGTCACCTAACATAAAACCATTAATAATTAGTACTTTTTGATTAGCACAGTTCCTTTCATGGAGAGAGCAATTTCACCTATGATGTTGAAATTATACCTAGTCTTGTATTGTCTTTTTCATGGGTATACATTTGAACTGGTTTCAATTTACCTTTTAAAGTGCTACTAGTGTGGAAACCCAAGATCCCGGATTTTTCTTGCAGAATTGTGAAACAGGGCTCAGTTGTTTAAAAGACGATTAACCTTAATCCGGGATTAATTACCATGACAACCAATAGGTTTTGTTAAGAGTTAATCCTGGTTTAAAGTTAATCAGCTTTCGATTAACCGGCCCCAGATCTATAATTATAAGATAAACATGTTGCCGAACCTTCGAGATCAAAATGTAAAAATGTGTTTTTCGAGGCTTGTCGCTGGTGACAGTTTTTTGTGTGGTATTAATCAAGAGAAAATAATTTTCGTCATGCTGGGTTGAACACAGACAATAATATAATATGACATCAATGACTCAACCCATGCTGCTCTCAAATTAACTGCACTGTATATACAGAGAGGCCAAATGGGTTTCTTTCATTGTTTTTTCACTATAATATTATTTTTTGGGTGTGTTTGCCAACGGTTAGCATCATGTATGCCATTTGGGTTGTCCAAGTTGAGTCACTGACATCATATGGTGATCCACAACTCTGTAATGGCGGATAGATTTTTTGGCTCAGTTCATCGGGAACATAAAGATAATCATAGAGCTCTGATCCTATACAATTTATTATTCCATCATTCTCTTTCTAATCTGTAAATTGGCATAGAAAATGATGAAAAAGATTCGTGTAGGTTTTCGCACTCATAGCACTTTAAGGTCATTCCTCTGTTTTGCATTGCACAGCTCTTCTGCACATTTTCACAAATTTTATATTTCTTACTAATGGCTCAATTTTGCCTAATGATTCATGTATTCGCTGACTAGAATTGATTCCATTAATTTGGCATGCTTAACCACACTTGCCCCAGGCCCCTCACAGAAAATACCGTTTTGAAGCTAATTTTTTTACTATCTCGCTGAATATCTAAAAACTGAAATTGGGGACCCCCCTTTTTCTTTTTTAATTTTGTAATAAAATAACTTTTCCCAACTGGTGCAAAAATTCAAACAAAATCTATTGATAGAAAGTACAGAATTTGGGTCATTGAAATCCTTCTAGTGGGCCATTTTAGCTATTTTTGACTAGGAATGAGGTATGTAGTTTTTATGCTAATTAATCGTGTTAATTAATGACATTAGTTGACAAAACTCCTTATATGTGTAGCTTAGTCGACTGAAAGCTGAAAGAAAGTGATAAGAATATAAGTTGCCCTAGTGTACATTAGTAATAGTTTGTTGTTGGCAGTTGGACAAAAAACTGCAACGATGACATTTTTTGACTAAATTGGCATAAAATAACCATAGTTTGACACTATGTAACTCCAAAACAAAATCAGTGACCCCCACTTTTTATTCCATTTTCGGAGTCAACATATACAAAGGAACAACGTGACAAAGTTTGAAAAAAAAATCTACAGTATATGCGAATTCTTTTCAGGGGAATAACCTTAATATAAACAGCAAGTTATTTAAGTTTCAATTGATTGAGCTGGCATTTACATTATTAATTTCTTCAGTACAAACTCTGTAAAGCTGAATCAAATCAGACAAGCGTGTTCACCTTTTTTTTCAGCTTTAAGCCTCATATTGACAACATCTGAACCTGCCTCTGTCTCACTCATTGCAAGAGCTCCAATATGTTCCCCACTAATAAGCTGTTAATACAATAAGAGAGTACATCAACACTTGAAATGATTTTCACAAAACCAAAGAAACAAAACTTATTCACATTTTTGGCACTTTAAGTCCCCATGGTATAACAAGTGCTTTGTGTCTATTTTAATTAGTAAATAATAAGCTTTCTGTTATTTTTCTATTACTTCAAGATTTTGTGTTCTCGTTTTCTTGGATTTTTTCTGTCCCCTTTAATATTCCCTTCTGTTTTCCTAAACTGTACCTATAGCTGCCTACCTCAATCAGCAATTAATCCTTTCAGCCCAGGCCTGTTTATCAACATCTAACTTCTCCTTACATAACACAAACAAAACAAGTCACTCGGTAATGAGAAAACAGAAATTGATCAAACAAGGTTAACAATTGAAGATGAAAAGCAAAATTCTCCTAAGCTGGCTATACAAAAAGTATGGGTCCTGGTTGGGAGAATTTACCAACATAACATTGTTTTGTTCGGGGCTGAAAGGGTTAAACTCTTCGCATTTCTTCACTTTAGTCATCATAGCCACCTCTGTACTTTATCTTTCATACACTTTACTCTGTTGAGAGACTCCAGTCAAAATTAATTGTTTGTTGATACAATGGCTTTCTTAGTTAATACTTACCTTTGGTAGATATTTCTCTTTTTGAGCTTTGTTTCCATTTCGAGCAATCTGGTTGATACAGAGGTTGGAATGAGCCCCATAACTGAGGGCAATAGCCCCTGATACTCGACTCATCTCTTCCATAATAATAGCATGGTTGAAATATCCACTTCCGGCTCCACCATCCTCCTCTATCAAATCAAACATTTCAGACACTTACAAATAGTTGTTAATCAGTGAGTAAGTGTCCTTTATATTGCTTTAATCCTGAGTTTGTTTCTTTCAGACACTTAAAATACTGAATGTACTGTAGTAGTTTTAGACTGTGGTGCATTTCTTGCAAATCTGCAATTATTTTTTTTCATTTGTAACACAGCTGTTTTTTTGCAAGTCAGTAAAAAAGAACAGCCAAGTGAAGACAGAGTAGCTCTAATTTGGTAGCACTAAGCTTCAGCTTTTTATGTGCCAGAGTGCGATCAATTATGATTTTTCAGGTACACAATCAAGATATCAAGTCACATGTGCGACCAGTTGGTTGTAAACTTTGAGCCCTGTCCTACAAGTTTTGGCTTTAGTGCTTATTCAAGGATCATCTCACCTGGAACTGTGATTCCGTGAACTCCTAGATCACCAAGCTTCTTCCAGAATTCCTGTTTGCCAGAAACATTGTACTATGTCATCATACAAGCATCACAAATTGAAATAAACATTTACATAAAATTATTAATATATCTTAACTATCTAGACCAAGTATATACTATAGCTACATACTATATATATATACAGTTATGAGCCTAACAACTATATACTTGTTTTTAGATTACAGTTAACCCATAAACCTGCCAGAGCAGAGAGAACAAAAAATGGCCAAATTAAGCTTCTTTCTTCTCAGGTTTTGGTAAAAACAACTGCACCCCAAAGGGCCTGGATGACTTACAAGATGTGATGACCGATGTCAATCTTGGAACATGCTTCCTTTTTCACTGATTATCAAAACTTAATTTTACATTTAAGGATTTGTTATTTATCATCATTTAGAAGTTTTTCCAATGGATGACAAGATCAATTGCTCAAGCAAGTTCTGAGTTGATGTAACAGCCTTGCCAGTCCACTTTGTTTACAGTAATGATTTCTCAACAAAAGCAATGTCTTTTTGATTCATCAAAAATAATAATTCACTTACTACTATTATTACTAATGACACATTCATTTTGTCTATACTAAAGGTTAAATGTTTATTTTCACAATAGTTTTTAGAGGGACTTGTAGTGTAATCATCATTTTCAAGACTCACCCTCAACTGTGGGAAAGAGTTTTCCTTGTCAATTGCATCAGCATATGGTTCAAGTTCCTTCTGACAGAAGCTGTAAATTGTTTCTCTGAGCTGCAAAATCATTCAACTTGTAAGAAATTTTCTTAACTGGTTCAAATAAATGTATTAAACCAATATGTAAATACTAATGATCTGGTTATAGTAAGAAAGTCATGTATTGGGTCAGTATTGATAATAATATTAGAGATGAAGTTCAGCTACAACTCCAGAAATTATGGATTCAAACCTTAGTATTGCTTCAGTTGTATGGTTTTTGGTATAGTGTTTTCCTTCATGACATTTATCTCTTCGTCTGAAATATCCTCAAACCAGGAGGCAACCATTTTGAAAATTTTAAAAATTGTCACCTTCTATGAATAAGGTCTATGTATTAACTGATTTTGAATATTTAAAGAGCATATGACATGAGTACAGTTTTTCAATCTTCAAATAGTACACTATAAAAAACATTGTTTTTCCAAGTTTGAGGAACATATTATAATGAAAGTACCCCAAGATATGGCGTGTAGAATTTTGAATTTTTCCCGCTAAAAGTGTCCCCTCCAAAAGCCAACAATATGATGTACATAACTGGTCATGTGCATCTTGCCTCAGTCCATTTAATATGGTGCCATGAAGTAAAGAGATAATTTGATTTTAAAACATCTGTAACTGCTAGAGTTTTTGATAGAAACTCTATGAGTTGCAGACGTTTTAAAGTCGATCTTGGATGGACTGAGGTGAGATACACATGACCTGTTGCGTCACATTGTTGGCTTTTTTGCGTACTTTTATCGTATGTTTCTCAAACTTAGCAAACCAATGTTTTTTATAGTAAACTTTTTGAAAATTGACAAACTGATTTCATCTCATATGCTCTTTAAGTGCAAAACTTATGCAAATTATAAAACAAACTTAAATATTAAGAATAAATTATGCAAAACTTAGGAAATTTAGGACAACATTCCAATGTCTACACTAGTATATACACTGATCATTGTCGAGTCACACAAGCCGAAATCAATTTTAAAATGGTATTTATAATTGATATGTTGTACCTAATTTTTCTGTTATGTAGCTAAGTTAAACTGTATAAAACCTTTTTTGCCAAAGTATTTGCAAATTTTAAATGCCATACATTTTTTATTTTATCACAATCTTTAGCTAATTCTAGCATGCTTTTCTAGGAAGATAATTCCTTAGCAACCAAATTTCTAAGAAAATTTCCTTACAGAAAAAACATGTATTCATTCTGAACAGTCCAAAATCGAAATTAATTTTATTTGTTATTTATGTGTTTGTGACTGCAAAATCAGTGAAATTCAAAAGTGTACAATCTATCTGACTGTGCCAAGTTGAATGGCACAGCTCTTGAAAGAACTAAGAACTTCAAATATCTTGGTGTCATAGTCAATGAAATAATGAAAAATATTAATTGCTTATGCAAGTGGGCTTCGTCAAAAAAATTTTTATTATTATTATTCAACTTGCTATGTAATGCCATAATTTAGTTTATAATTACATTCCGACTAGTTAAAACATTGAGTCTTGACAACTCAAAAAATTAATGTAAAATTCTTGCTATTAATAATTTGCATTGCTTAGAAGTACCCTTGACATGCTCCTAAATGCTTGCATACCGAAAGTCATTCTCTATCTTATCATGTTCTGAGCTTTAGCAATCTTTTAGTGACAAAATGGTCTATCCATTAACTTACACATGGCCAGACTATTAATCTAAACTGCTATTCAACAACGAGTTACAACAACACAGAATTTAACATCTTATGTTTTATGTTTCTATGGATACTAAAATGACAATGAGGTACTTCAGTGCTAAAAAAATTATAATAATCATAATCAGCTAACCAGGCTTCACAAAAACATTCAGGTTTAGTTCTTCAGAGTACCTTCTTTTAATGCTGACTCATCACATGAGAGACTCATCGCCCCATGCGATCTTTGTACTGATTGCCCCACTCCATGGACTGATCACTTCACTTTCTATTTAATTTTACTGTATTTTTTCAAACAATGCTTTAGGTGTCTACTTTTCTAATTCAAGTAACTAAGTAACTATGTTTCTACAGCTACTAAAAATTTTATGATAATGAGGTTATAATTTATATGGCATTTTTTCATTGACTTTGGTATTGCTGTATTAGAAAATATAACCAGCTAATCAGGCTTCACAAAAATATCCCAGTTTAGTTCTTAAGTAGGCCTTCTTTTATAGACTGATTACTCAAGAGACTCACCACCGCACTCGATCTCTGGACTGATCACCAAAATATTTACTTTAATTTAAAGTACTTTTTCAAATAATTTTTGTTTAGTAGTCAATTTTTCAAATTCTAGTAACTATGTAATTGAGTTTCAGAAATTTTGCTCATAATAAACAGCACTTAAGCTTTCATTAGATCAGTTAAGAACTATTTTCAGACTGCCAGTATCATATGTTCTTTCTTTTCTTAATTATTAATTAAAAGATCCAAATGTAAATGCAAGGTACAAATAAACTATTGTTGTTGCTGTATCTATATATATTTTAAAACGATCAATTGAGCGATCGTTGCCTAAATCGAATAGATCAGTCTTCAGTCCCTTTTGCATTGAAATTGAAATAAATTTCATACGTTTTTTAAAAAAAAGTTAAGAATAATCACGTTTCACTTTAAAGTCACCTTTTGATTCACGGATCACACTCGTTCAAAAAATGCTAATCACGAAGACGCGAAAATAACAATTTCACGATTCACGGGGAATTGATTTTTCTTTTCACGAATCACGGATAAATAAAAAGCCAATCACGCGTCACGTAAAAGGTATAGGGTACCCTCAATAAACTAATGTATTTCTACAATTAATAAGTCGTAAAACTTAAGAAACAATCATCTGTTCGAATCTAAACGTAAACTACGTTTCTTGGACTAATATTAGCCAACTCGATTGAAAACACCAACAGAGGAAAAAAGAAGTGATGTAATACATAGTCATAGTGTTTGAAGGATTGAAGGTATTAAAAGTACATCAACGCACTAACGATTAAAACACTTACTTGCTTCTGTTCCTCTGTCAACCCAAATAAATCGTCGTCTACTTGAGCACTAAAAGACCTCGCGTTTCTCAGTCTACAAGCAGAAGTCAAAGAAAGTTTAAAAGAGTAACTGCGCAAACATCGCAACGCTGCCGCCATCTTGAGAGAGATGTGGTGGAGAGATACTGGGAACGAAAGATTTGTATTCGACGACGTACCAGTCTTTTTCGGGTGCACATATTCAAAGCAAAATGGCGATATTCGGGATTGGAAAGGAATGGTTGTTCCTTTTTGGTGGATGTGCTATAGCTGGAGTGATTTTCTGGATTGGAATTGAAGGGCTAGCAGTAAAGACAATCCTCATGTGGTCGTTTATTGGGTTTGGTTTTCTTACGGTTATAATGCATGCCTGTGGGTCGCCAATTGGAGGAGTCGTTTTAAGCCTTATGCAAGATTCAGCTGATAACGAGAAGATTAAACCTAGTGAGTGCTTTGTTATATTTGCCATTCACGCTTTCATAATGCTAGAAGAAGCAGAAACTACTTGGTGTTGTTGTCAGTGACCTTAGTTCGTTTAAAAGTTAGCACTGTCTGGTGCGTGTTTGAATACGATAATCGTAACATGTAAATGCTCAGTCAGCATGTTAGAAAATTATTTGTTTGTTTTTGTTAGCTATTGTTTCATTTCAAAGGAAGGTTAGTGTTTCAAAATATGTAAAAATTATTGTTGAAAATGTTAGCAGTATTGGCGGTAAACAACTCGTAAAAACAGGAGAATTCGAGAAGCCTGGGGCTGGTTCCTCAAAACCCTGATTATAAACTTAATCTTGGATTAAGACAAAATTCAAACAATAATTTCTTCATAAATAAAGCTTCTTTATGCTTACAGGATACTGATCAGATTTATCAATAAAACAAACAGGTCAACTCAAAAATTTCAGCCAAAAGCAAGCTCCAGAAGGTACATAAAACAGAAACATGGTTTAAAAATGTAACCCTGGGTTAGCACTAATCGGGTTTTGAGGAACCGGACCCAGATTTTTAAGAATGCAATAACTTAATCCGTTTCAGGGACGTTATTTCTATATGCACCAGTACATACAGTCGGCCCTGTGCATACTATGCTTAGGCTTAGAATAAGTTGCTCTGAATGAGCATATATAAATTTGTTTTAAAATAATATGTACTTTTTTGCTTAACAGAAGTTTACAACTTCATTAAAAATAAATTATTCCTGATCCATCTTTAACAGTGTTCTCTGAAGAAGAGCTTGCTGCTCGAAGAGAACTTTCACTGAGAAGAAAGCAAGGCATGCAGAATAAGAAGGCAAGACTAGAATAAATTGAAATGAAAAGTAAATCCAGTTTTAGAATGATACATTACTGTAAAACTTTGTGATGTGATGAATGATACATTACCATAAAACTTTGTGATGTGATATGGGGAGGTACTTAGGGTAGGGCTCGAGATTAATGGTAACCAATTAGCTAGAAATACAGTTTTGGCTAGTGGGTTTTGGGCTTTCAGTACATATTTCAGGCATTTTTATAGTGGAAAGAAACCTGGCCATAGAAAATTGGTTTGGTTAGTTCAAACCAAACTTGATTTCCAACAGAGTATGGAAACACAGAAAATATATTCTAAAGCCTAATTATAATTATTTCATTATTTCACAAAAATTGATTTGTCAACTAAGAAGTTGAGAGTTTCACTGAATTGTTTGACTTTGAATCAAGATATCAACTTTGAATAGCTTTGAACAATAGACTTCAATTAGAGCTAAATTCAATGTATTACAACTTAGTAGAACCTTTAAGATACAAGAGGACCTATCAAAAACTGTTGTATAAATTACTTCAACAATTCACAATCACTAAGCTAACTTTCTGGTCATGTTGCAGGCTGAGAATTTTGTAGAAAATGTTCTTAAACCGAGAGAGGAAACCCTGAGAAAAAAGAAAGAAGAAGAAATGTACAGATTTACCAGATGGAGAGACGGAGGACACAGGCTGGGTGTAAGATCTTTTTGACATTTAAGTTGTTGGGTATCAGATCAGAATTATAGCTGCTATTAATAGTTGTTTGATAATAAATTAGACACAGGAAAATTTCAACCCCTTCTCCCCACCACCACTTCTTATTACAAATTATAATAAAAGGCTGAAACCATTACTCTTTATTCCATAAACAATAAATTGTTTGTTTGAGTAGAAAATTTCAGAGTGGTCTGTGAACTGTTCTAATTATTTAGCTACATTTACATTTTGGCTCCTTTTGGCTCTTTGCTTTTTGTATCAATTATTTTCTTCTCAGGGTTACAAGACAGTGTCCATATACATTCACACAGGCAATTAACTAGGTACTTACATCTTCACATCTTTATTTACTGATTTTCAGTAAATTTTCAGTCGTTTTAATTTTCATGACTTTTGTGGACGGGCCTGTAGGTAAGGGGTGGTTCGGGAGACTAGACTAAACCCATTCTAAGCTCACAGTTGAATACCAACTCAGGGTATTATCTTCCATTTTTTTCATTCAGCTGATGCAAAACTGTGTAATATATGTATTGTACATGACATGAAGTTCGGTTTGATCTATGTAAGCTTTAGTCTTGAAATGTATCACTGGGTATTATATTATTTTTTTTATTCAAACGCAGGAAGAGTGAGGATTTTAAAAAAAACTTTTAGTTCATCCTCTTTAAGCTGCTACACAAGTAAGATTATTGCTTTTGCTAAATCACCATCAAACCCTGGGCATCTTATCCATGCTTCACAGAATTTAACCTGATAATTGACAGGTCTGTGGGAGTTTAAGTTGATCCCCTTCAAAATACCTCACACCTTCCATGTACTTTTTTCAGTGTGCACCTGAATCTGAAGATTTTGAGGACAATGAATACTTTGAAGAAGAACAAGATTTGAGCTTTGAAAGGGTTTCAAGCTCAGAGGGTGGTTTTGAGCATGTAGCTGGAGAAGTTGAAAGAGGCACAGACTTTGAACATTCAGACCAACATGGGTTTCAGCTAAGGAAGAGAAGAGAAGAGGCTAAGGTACTGTAGACTCTTGACCTGATTTAACTATTTATATGTCAAATAATTCTATCATATGTTTTAACTTTTGACTGTCTATAGCGCTATATAGTGGAGAAAAGTTGATAGTAATTAGGGGGCCAGAGTGACGTTGCATGTGCTAAAGGTATACATATTTAGAAGGGTCAGGTCTGGAGACATTCTTCCCTGGAAAATGATTTTGGGGATAGAATTAGTATACATGAAAATTCATAACATTTCTGGTTTCTGGCTGTGAAGTGAGGGTTGCCTTGTACACAATACTGGTTAAATTATAAAGCAAATTTTTAACAGCACCAGGATTATTTCAAAAGGCTTCAAATCATAACACTGTTCAATTATCAGCAAATTTTGATTAACTTAGAAAGTTGATAGTTTTAAATCTTCACCATTGGAAGTTTTTAAAATTGTGTCATTATGAGCATTCATACTTTTAACCCTTTGCCTGAGTTGTGCTCCAATGAAGGGCCAACACTTAAAACCTCAGCACCTACAGACTTCTTACGATAAATAAATGTTTCAGTTTTTATTTAAGTAGATCAAGAATTAGCTAATATACAATTTACTTCAATGCCAACACGCTTAACAGTTTTTATAAAAAAAACAATTATCAATGTCCATTGTTCATTTACTAGTAATGAATGAGAGCTATACAGTAAGATTTTGCACCAGATAAGTGTGAATATTTTTGGTAATAATGAATTTATTTCATTGACTAGGAAAAACCAGAGTTAGCTGAAGAACCCCCTCTTGGAGCCAGTGGGGTGAGTATATTTAGCAAACTGCTAAAATCCATGAGATTACAGTATTTGTAGGTATAATTATGCTAAATGACCTAGTACCTGGTTAGTTATATTATACAGAATTGATGTTTGCAGTATGTAATGATAATATAAGATGTGTTCATGATCTGAACCTCTACAGTATTGCATTGTCCTACCAATGTACACGATATGTCAGAATTGAAGCAATCAAAAAACTACTGATTAGATTATAGCTCTGACTGAGTGTAATATTGATTGTCACTACATGTATGACAATTATTTTGACTTTGAATGTTTTTTTGTTATGATTATGACAGTGATTATGGTTATGGTTATGACTGGACCATTAATTTTATTTAAGTTGTGATTATGGCAAAGCTGTAGCCCAGTTGCAGTTTTAGTGACCATATCAGAGATGCCACTGATAAACTTTTTTGATGATGATACCATTGTTGATAGTTGTTAACTAAGTTGATTCATAATAACTTATTATTGTGTGTATAAACAAGTTTATGACAATAAAATTAGCTTGATTACTGACTTTTACAGCTGTGAACAGTATTTTGAATGATTGTGTTAACTTTGTAACTATGATTATGATGCAAACCATAAATTAATTTACAATCAGGTGATCACGATAGCTCTGCGATGTCCAAGTGGAAAAATGGATAAGCGAAGATTTGCTACAAGTTCCAAGTTACAGGTTTGTTTACATTGTGATATTTTCTTCCAATCTAGAGTTTGTGTACAGTATTGCTACTGTACTAGAGTATCTGTTCAAATACCAATCTCTCTCCTATAAAAATGTCATCAACCCAGGGTTACTGTGAGTTTTTAACTCTTGCTTGTGTTTTCTTTGGATACATTACTAGTTAACAATGATCGTTGTTTGTATTGTATGAAATTCTGAGCTGTGTTTGTAAGCAAAGAAAATCTTTCATTGTAAAGATATATTATTAACTGTTTAAAATTACCCTTTAAACCCAGTATTAAAATTAACTGGCTTTTGAACAAATGGGCCCTGTTTTTTGTTAAAAAAATATAGGTTTATATTTTCAATATTATATTTTATTAGAATCTTAGAGGAACTGACTAGATTGGTCTGGTGCAAAAAAAAACATATAACTGACTTTTGACAAAGTTGTCAATTCTCCCTTCATTATCTCTATTAACTCTTCAAAACCGTTGGGAGAATATGTGTACAAAGTCACATAATTTGTTTTTGCACTAGGCCCTTCATTATCTCTCGAAGGATTGAAAATAGTTTCTTATTTTAACTACTCGAATGTCACAGGTGTAATGTTCTTTGTTCACAGAGCCTGGTAGACTATGCAGAATGGTTAGGCTACCCACAATCTGAGTATTTGATACTAAAGACTTACCCAAGGGAGCCCGTGTTGGACCTGTCTTTCACCTTTAGTGAAGCTGGATTGATTCATGATACAGCATTTGTCATCGAGAAAATTTAACCATGTTCAGCCAAAAATTGAAAACAAAGTTTTTGAAAGAAAGCCACAAGATATTGTGTGGTGACCAGTACCACATGTATTACTGACACCTCAACAACATAATAATATGTAAGCTCAGCCACAATCCACCCAAGCATGTACTTTAATAGAGGTGGAACAAGTCTGTTAACTGATATCAGTGGCAAGTTGAGAGACTTTGGTGCAAAAACAACAGAGGTAGTTCTGTTGAAAGTGCTTGGTTTTATAATGAAAATGATTCCATATTCGAAAATGTCGAGTGCTAAGCGATACCACTCAAATGTGGAAAATATTTTATTTACTTTACCGGCAGTTGTTACTACTGCAACACAAGTATCAATTTTACCTTTATTTATGACGCTATCTGAAGTTGTAACAGGGTTTTAATTTGGCCCTTGCTAATGAGATCCAAGCCAGCAGATTTAGAATCTTAAAGAATTGTTTCATTTGTGGTTAGACAGGCTAAAATGGTTAAAGGTTAAATGTGACTTCAGAAGAGTTTTACACTAGACTGAACACATGTACATTAAACCCCAGATGGAGCATAGTACACGGACTGGTTATGAAACCAAACTTTTCATATGTCTTTGTCGCCTTTTTCTTTTGTTGTCTGGTCTGACCCTGCACAAATGCGAAAGGTTTTGAATACAAGTCAACAAGTAGCCAGACAAAACATTCTCAATAATACTAAAGAATATGCAGAATCACGGTTTGTTCTACTTAATATAACAAAGCATCTTTGTATATTCTTTGCAATTCCCTTTTGTGAGGTTTGACGGTTTTCATATAGAGAGGATATTACAGGATGGCATGAGCATATGAATGTAATCTTCGAGTGGAAAAAGCGACAAGTGAAATATTTTTACCACAAGGAGATAAAGTTAATATGTTCATTCCAATGTGTAATATTCTTTTTATTATATAAATCTGATTGCTACGCTAGAAAATGAAATAAAAAACAGAAGAAAGCAAAGAAAAACAAAGAAGTGACATCAGTGATATCTTCACTAGTGAGGCTATGGAAAGTATGTCACTTGTATGAAATCAATGAGTGGCGATTTTACAGTAAGACACTCATATCCAAATAATAAAAGGGAAGAGATGTTTTGTAGGTCGAGAAGTTGTGATAAAACTTGATCCATTCTGGCAAACTTGATTCTTTCCATGTAGTTCCGTGTATTAACTATGGAGAGGGTTAGATTGTATAAAAGCTGCGAGTTTTAATTATTAGAGACCGACTGAAAAGGTTCTCAAAAAATGAACAAGCTAAGACTTTCATGCAGAGATACAATTCAGTTGTAAAGTAATATGAAGTGTAAGAAATAAAGAAGAATATATAAAAACAATAAAAGATACGTTGAGATGCAAATGAAAATTTAGAAACATCGAAAGAAAACTGGGAAAATATGAAGGAGAAAGAAACATTTTTCAATACAAAAAAGTGAAGGGAAAAAAAGCAAAACCTTTTTTATTTAAAAGACTGTCTTTGCTCAGCAGGATAATAAAATTCACTGTCTCTATGAAAACTTTATTCGTCGGATATTATGTCAAAAAAATTCAAAAACTTTTTCCAAATGTTAACGCTTTGTAAGCTAAGTCGTCTTTGCTTGTCACGAAGTCGCTGTTGGTATTTGACCACGCGCAAGATCGTAAAATTCCGCCCGCTCAGGGAACCAATCAGATTGCAGGATTCGTTTCATCTTGCCCGCTCGCGCGCCGAAAAAAAAAGTATATTATCAAAGTAGTTACCCTTAGAAAGGTGAGGTAGGGTTCGCTAGGAGAAGTGTTAATAGCGGGAGAAAATCCCTGGAGAAAGCTGTCTGTTGTATTTGTTTTTCTTGAAAACCGAGGGGAGAAAGTAAACGGCAGGATTTAGAATAATAGAAATTATATCGCCCTTTTATGTTGTTTTGTAACATGGCAAATTACGCCGAGAAAAGAATGCGGTTTTTATTTTTGTTGTAGTAATCAGAATTTTGAAGCAATTTACATTAATCTTTATGTTATAACAAATTTATAACTGCCACATTCAGTTTCTTTATTTGTCTGCCGATTACGCACCGTAACTCGTATCTAGAGATAACCGCATTTTGTTTAATAGAAAGCAAAGACTCCTTCTAAAAACGCTCACACAAGGCAAAGTTAAAGACAAAGGAGCCTGTGGCCGTTGTTTAAACTTGGTTTATGTGCGCGGCGTCGATTTGAGTTTTATTTTCGGCTCCGTTTTGTGATTCAAGCAACAAAACAACGGCGCCATAACTATTTAAGTACCAATCTGACAGCAAGTGAAACGCTTTGCCGCCGCAGATATAGACACGGCGCAGATAAGACTTTTGTTCATTCAGTGACAGAAAATTTGTGGATTCTAAATGCATCAGTCAGATGGATGGAATAACAATGCTCTAAGCCATCGAGTTTTACAGAGTAAGACAAAAGATAAAATTAAAAAGAACAGAATGAATCTTTGTTTTCTAAAAAAACAAAATACGTTTATCTCTAGTGAGGTGTGTTAACGGTGCGTAATCGGTAAACTATTAAAATACATTGGATAAAACAGTGATAGATTCATTATTACATAATAATGAAAATTTTAATTTGCCTCGAAATTCTGATTAATGCACTAGAAGTTTCACATTCTTTTCTCACTGTAATAATCTACTTGACAGTCGAGAACGGAAGTTATTTTTCAAAAACTCGCCGTTTTTTTATCCTCGGTGCTCACATTTGCAAATGCTGTTAAAAAAAACTGACTGTTAATACGGCTTACATGAACGCTTTAATTTGTTACTTATTACGAAACTAGCTATACTTCCCGGTCTTTTCCAGGTTTGCGAATACCCGAATGTACAAGTGCCGCATCTTATGTTTCGCTTTTCTTTAAAGTAGGAAAGCGCATTTCCGGCCTGGTCCGTTCTCAGTGGAGCCGAAGCAGCAAATATAGCGGCCGCTACACTACTCTTATAGTACCAATCCGACAGCGATTGAAAAACGGATCTGCCGCCTCCGATATAAACACGGCGCTGCTTAGTTCTTATTTTATTCACTCACACAACAACTCAACATGGATGTTACACAACTTAATCAGATGGCACTGCAACACTGTGAGCCACTGGATCTTAAAGAGCTGTATCGACACAAACCATTTAACGATTCACGCTCTCTTCAGACACCTCGCAAGTACACACCCTTTTCCATTCGAGACATTCTTGGACTTGACCAAACCA
>JAOBRD020494572.1:0-17376 GCA_027575215.2 Hydrozoanthus sils | reverse complement strand
AATTTACATCAAATATTAACTTCAAAATTAATTATTAAACTTCCCAAAAAATCACCAAATTAAAAAATCTCTTTAAAGTTACTAATCTTTGAGAAAAAAAATAAAACTCAAAATTCATCGAAAAATTCTTAAAATATTCAAGCTGACTCTCCTTCATCTTCTCTGTGTTTTAAGCATAGGGATTTTGTAGATTCAAACCATGGACGGAGATATCAGAAGAAACATGAGGAAAAATGGCCACAAAGCGTGCTTTAGGTTAAGTCCCACCTTAAAGGCTGTTTTATTATTCTTTTTAATTTCTATCCTGACCGTCCATTTTGAAGAAAAAAATGAGCAGAAGATACCTGGAGCGAAAAATTGTTCTGGTTTCCTTTCAGATGACAAGAGGTGACAACAGGTACCATCAAGGTGACTCTTTCTCTCTCTTTAATACCTGGAACTTTTTTCCATCTCGGATCGACTACGCGCACTTTGAAAAGTGCAGTGACGCGTTGACAGATTTAACCGATTTTATTTTTCTAAGTGCAATCCCTGACAGATTTAAACGATTTTATTTTTCTAAGTGCAATCCCTGCAAAAGAAGCACAAACAACATATATTCTAATGTACAAAACATTTAAAAAAATTTGAGCTGAATATCATTTATTCAAGTGTTTTTCTTGTATTGTTTGCCAGCCCTGTTAGGAACCTTGTGTCCAGACCCTTGTAGGCGCAGTCAATATGTACGTTGTTCCTTTGGGCTTGTCGGCCTTTGATTGGTTGATCTGTCGCTGCACTAATTTTAATTATGTGTTAACCGAGTGGGCGAAGGGCGACCGTGGGCCTGGATCGCTCTGAAACGATTGACTTGTTCGATCGATCTCATACCGATGGCTTGTTGTTGTTGGTAGTTTTTCTAATTTGACGTTCAATGTTTTGGACGTGAAAACCGCCATAGATTGGATGTGGGAGAAGAAATGGGCTGCACTTTAAGTGCTGAAGAAAGAGCAGCAAATGCACGAAGCAAAGCTATCGACAAAAACCTAAAACTTGATGGCGCTCGCGCAGAACGCGATGTGAAACTCTTGTTGCTTGGTACGCCAGAATTTCTTGTGGCATCTTCATATTTGTAAATCCATAATTTTACTTTGTCTTCTTGTAAAAAAATCTGTAAATCTCTCAAGGTAAAGGGGAATACTTGTAGGATGTACTACTTGCCAAATACAGTGGCTGGAAGATCTATTTGGTCTTTGGCAGTTGTTTTCCGTCAATTGATTTTGATCGCAGTCCGGAGCTAGTGTTCATGACTTTCTCTCTTGGCTGTTGGGGAGGCGTGGACGAGAGATCGTTTGGTTGGACTTTAATGACTTGGCATGTTTTGTTTGATGTCGAATTCTTGTGACAAATGTGTTTTTATGTCTTTATCTTTTGTAGGAGCGGGCGAGTCTGGCAAGAGCACCATCGTGAAACAAATCAAGTAAGTTAGATTTTGACTTTGTCTTCGAGGCTATCGCCTTGTTTACAACTTTATACCCGCTCTGTTTACTGTAGAAGAGCTAATGTCTGCATGAATTGTTTGGTTTTTCCTTAGGATAATACATGATAATGGCTTTACACCCGAAGACTACCGACAGTACAAGCCATATGTGTTCCGCAATACGATCTATTCTCTGCTTACTATCATTCGTGCGATGGACAAGTTAAGAATTGATTTTGAATCCGACGAGAGACTAGTAAGCTAAGACCTCCCTTATTTTGTTAATCTGTGTGTGCAATTTGTAATCCTCAACAATGCTTACTCTACGTTGATCTTTGAGAATGATTTGGCAGTAGAAGGGCCATCTACATTATTGTAGTGTTGATCGAGAAGTGACCTTGTCGATGCTTTTTAGGCAGACGCAAAACTCGTTTTCGATGTTGTGGCGAGAGCGGATGACACCGAACCTTTCACCCCAGAATTAACACAGGCACTGAAAAGATTGTGGAAGGATGGAGGAGTTGAGCAGTGTTTTAAGCGATCGCGGGAATACCAGCTCGGGGATTCAGCCAAATAGTAAGTAAACAAGGACTATAGTTCGTCGATACGATCGATGAAATTGATCATAAACAGCAAGTTAATTTCTATCGATTAGTTAATCTAGGCTTGATATTTGACCATTTCAAAGTTCTCGTCTCTCCTATATATGAATGGACGAAATTAGCAACACCCTTATTTCCTGTTTCTCTGTTTATTACAATTGTACGAATTTCTGGTTGTCATTTACGTATTGATGCTTTAGGACGAAGGAAATTATAGCTTTCTCTTCGGAAATCATCGTAAGAAGACACACTGTAAGTGAGTTGTACATTGACAAATAATCAAATTTTGAACTTGTTGCTTTGGAAAACTTGAATTAATTTGAAGACACTTTATTCAGCTGCGATAAATGTTGTAAAGGAATGAAGTGTTGCATGTTTGGCTGGGGTTTTGATGTTGATTTCGCAGGATTAAGGGGGAATTGAACGACTGAAGTTGTTATCATGCTTCTCCACCCATTTGTAGTCTGTTCGGTTTTTGCTGATGTGTTCAGTTCGTCATATATACACTCATGTTATGACTGATCGGTGAGGCGTGCAACATGTTTACAACAAATCTATTTTTCTCAAAGCGCTCGAGAGCCTCCTATAACTTTTTTGTCACTGACGTAATATCCTAGAATGTTTTGAAATTTTACAATATCTGCTAATGATAAATAGGACTTCTGGCGACGTGTTTTTCTCGTGGATTTTACGAAACTTCTGTTATATATTTTAGGTCATGACTGGCATCGATTTGCAACCTTTTATTAAGGTGAATGTAATTTCTTTGAAATTCACTTACTCAGTTAGACTTCAGTTGCAAAACTTTAGCAAAATACCTTATTGGTTTGAGATAGTTCAAGTTTTTAATTACAATATTGTGGACAACCGAAATTCTGGTATTACTAGTTCTCAAGCAAGCCCAAAATACTCTGTTTGTATGCTTGTTTATGTGAATTTAATGTTGTCGATATCCATCTTTTTTATTTGGGTTTTGTTTATTTCGAATGTATTTGCATGTTTCCCAAGGTTATATGTTCTAAGTCAGTACTAGTAACTGAGTTTGGAGTCTTTCACTTTTCAGTTAGATTCTATAGTTTTTATCTGGATTTTTTTTAATGTTTGCTATAGTCACCTTTTGGAAGTTGTCTTAACGACTTATCCGAGAAACACGATTGCATTTTCGAACAAAAACAAGAAATTTATCCAGAACATCAGGTTGAAAGTTATGTAATATGTAATGGACATTAAAAATATATTCTATTTAACCACTCTGCTGAATAAAATAATTAGTATAACAACTTTACAACAATGTGGCTCTCAAAATATATTAAGTAATGCTAACAATAGTAATTATACTATGATCTAAATAATAATAATAACTTTCCAATAACAAATCCATGTATCTATATTTTGAAGAGTTCTTTTACACTTAGATTGTATTTGTGCATGACAGACCAAACCACAGAAATGTTTTTCATTTTAAATAATCAATCCATGTACAGCATGCATTTGATATGAAGTTACAGCAGCCAATGGGGTGTGCCTTGTGTTTTGATTTGGCTAAAACTCTCTTGCACTCAAGAAAACTGACCCCATGGATATTTTCATCAATATACAATTGTTGAATTTACTAATATTTCCTTTATAAAATGGACAAATTTTGGCGCAAAATGAAACAATTTTATTATAAGCATAATATTATCATCAAAGATTTAAATGGAATTCAATCAACAAATCTCTTTAATGCATATTGTTTACCAGATAACAAGAAGTAAACTTTGGAAACAAAGGCTGTGCATTGAACAAGGAGAAAATTCCTTTACTTTTCAAACACAACACGGCATAACAAAGTCTTATTAATTTGAAATATATAATATGTATACTCAATGTTCATTTATCTGTAAAATAATTTACTGGAATTAAGTTAATATTTATTTGAACTCTTAAAAGATAATTTTAAGACACTTGAAATGGAAGTCAAGGGAAATTTAGAGGCTTGACACTGAAATTTTTAGCTAGGAGAAGATTATTAAGTTTGGAATTTTACTTAGTAGATATTATAAGATATTACTAAAAACAACAGACATACCCATCTCTAGTCTTTGTCACTTTTGCTGTGGTTGAAAGAAGTTAAACAGGGTTTGTGTTTTCTTTTCCCTGAGATGTGTGTGCAGTTTATTAAAAGGTTTGACAATACAATTTTTGCTGACATAAAGTGATGTTTTCTAGGCTACGTACCGTACTTTGTATTCATAGCTTGCCTTGCATATTATAATTTGCACACACATTATGCTATTTACTGCTTGGTGATCTATCAGGAATGACCAGTTAATTACTATATAACAGTGTTCTAGCTAGCTTAAGAATATAACAGGGCACTCTAGTTTTTTTTAATAGTAGTAAACTATATTAAGAAACAATTAAAGTAATTACATTTTTTTTGAGGCATCCAAGTAAGCAATTATAGATTAATTTTATGGGTGTGCGTGTCAATTTCAGTCATTTTAATTTAGTTTGTAAATATAAGTATAGGAAATTGTTTAAAACTGTTACAATTACTCTTAACTCCCGAATGAACATACATGTAAGTTTATTTTTTTTGAGCAAATTTTCCACCCTATACGGGCCTATTTGGGTCTGTAAAATTATTAGTTTTTGGCTGTTCCCATCCTATACAAACCTTATTTGGGCCTGTGCGACTACTAAAATCTAGCAATTTTGTCATTTTCATCTGTCTTGGCAAATTACTCTCCAAAGAAATTTATTTAAGTTAATATGTATTTTACCTGAACAAATATAAAATTTGTAATAGGAACATTCCATCTTATACTACTATACCACCCAGTTGTACTTAATTATTGACATTCGAGGCATTTTTGCCCTATATTATTATTCCACCCTATACTACTAACTTTTTTATTTCCCCCCTATACTATTATTCTGCCCTGTACTACAATTAAGTTGTTCATATATCGTCCTCCCTATATTACTATTTTAACCTGTATGTTAATTCAGGAGTTAAGAGTAAGATATTAATTTTTTAAACTATATGTTTTCAATCATATAGACTATCTTTAAAGTAAACTTAGTTAACAGAAAACTGCTGGGTTATTGTTTAAACACAATCTGCTGGTAGTTTTGTGGTAATGTTTCTACTCATATTTTACAAAGGTGGAACTACAGTATGACCATAGTAAATTACAACATTTTTTTTTTTTCGCTCAATTTACATTTTGAGTATCCTTCAAGAACTTGATGGAATTTATAGCCACAGGTTCTTATTGAAGATCTTTTGTTGACCCCCTTTTATTTACACACAGTGCACTTGTGGTATATGTGGTATAGGATGCAGCAACTCTCCTGCATTTGGTTATAACGGGATTGAACCCACGATCCTCTGATTACCGGTAATCAGAGGGTTGTGGGTTCAATCCTGTTAGGAACTCTGACATTTTTTCCTTCCCTCTTCAAATTGTTTATCGTTTTATTAGAAACATTAAGACTCTTAGTTCCACATATACTTATAGTAGCCAGCTCAGTGGCAACAAGTTCTAAAATCTAGTAGCAAATGTTCATCTTTTGGTAGCATTGGCCACTTATGGATGGCATGTTCGAGCCCTGCTAAGGCCTAGTCAGTCAGAAGGAACTAAAGCCTGTACGTGACCCTAAAAATATTGGGAGCCTGTGTGTTAGCAGCTGTGCATGGACAGCTGTTCAGCCTTGTTAGTTTTGTTGTAAACATTTCTTCTAAAAAAACTTAATCATTCAGTAAACTGACTAAGGCTTTAGGAGAATAACTTTTATCTCAGCAAACTTGAGCTAGCATATCATAACGAAATAGGACATGTAAAAATAAAGTGGAAAATGATCAATTGATGATAATTGAAATTGCCCTAGTTTGGCATTAACAAGGAAAATTAGATGATCATGCAATTGGGAGAATTTGCCAATGCTTTAACATTTATTATGTTTGGGGCTCAAAATGTTATGCAAGCACAGCACAGTAACTTCTCAATGTTTTTAGGGCTTGGAAAAATTTTTAACATTAACTCTTAGTTAATCAGTCACAAAGGTTCCTCACAACCTTGTATTAGCCAGCTGGCAAAGGTTATAAAAATCTTAGTAGTAGCTACCATTCAATTTATGGTAGCATTGGCCAGTTTGTTTGCAAGTTTAAGAGTCACCTGGTTTAATCTAGAGTGTGAACTTGTCCACCATTCTTTTTGCAGGATCCATGTGACAAACTGTTGTTTGTGGTTTAAGATTTTCTTGTTTTGTGAGAGTTACATATATACTGAGAAGTTGCAGGTCTTAGCAAAAGCTCATGCGAGTACCCTGTGTGGTGTTTCAGTTTTTTTTAACTTTACATGGCTTTTTTTGTTCAAATCACATTGATCATTCTTCCTAAGTAGACCATTTACAGGATGCAAAAAACTTAACAAACTAAAATGAACTAAGAAAGTTCAAATGATAGTTGTCTGAGTTTTGTTTTGTCCAGAGCCTTGATCAATCACAATGTTTGGCAATCTGAACATTTGGCATAGTTGTACAATATGGTCTGTAGCTACTAAGTGCCTTTTTTCTGAACTTGCAAGCTGTCTAAATGCTTTGCTTCTCAGAGATTCCTTGTATCCTACAATTATGGTTATCTTTATTGAGTTTATATTACCAGGGTTGGCAATTATGTTTTCTTTCAAGTGGTCAGCTGGCTGCCAGAGGGAAAACTTTTGTAGCCTGAGGGCCTCTTTACATAGAGCAAGTGGTTTCCCTTCTCTATTGTATTTTGCCTCTTCATTTACATGTAGGTGGGCTATCCTGGCTTGCCGAGTTTTCCATCCCGGCAAGCTGGGGCACCTGGCAAGCCAAGACAACTTTAATGCATGTAAAGGCATACAGCCGAGATAACTCGGCCAGGCAGGACAAGATTTGACAGTTGTTACACACGTAACATAACTATTACAGTTTTATTCAACAAACAATGCAAGATATTCAGCAAACAATGCAAGACAGCGAAAAGTGGAAGGATTTCTGTTCCAAATTTGCAGAAATGGAGAAAATTGCTGCATTCAACAAATGCACGATGTGTCACAAAGAAAATAATCCACGTTGAACTTGTCTTGGCCAGGCAGGATGACATTTTTGCATTTAAATGCCAGCTTATTATCATCTTGGCTTGCTGGGACAACTTGCTCCATTTAAGTGAAAATGCTAATAGCAGTATTATATATTTTCAACATGTCAATCTGTACTGTACACAAGTCAGCTTCTGTAGCAGTGTGCACAAGAAAAATTGCACTTTTTTCCAGATTTGTTTGCCATGGGAAGCAAATAAGCTATGCTCATTCATCACATGTGTTTATTTTTTTTTTATTAGAAAGAACAATTCTTGTTAATCAGTCCCAAAGGTTCTGTAGACACAATCTTGTAGACAACATTTGTTTTTTGGTAGTACTGACCGCCTATAGCTGGCAGTTTCAAGCCCTGATAATAATTATGTTATATTGCAATCAAATACTAATTAATTGTCTACCACAAGATGTTATTGGCTCTTTTTAATATTTTCTTTCTCACAACAGCTACCTTGATGAGGTGGAAAGATTGGGATCACAACAGTATGAGCCAACCGAACAAGACATTTTAAGAACACGAATAAAAACTACTGGAATCGTGGAAGTACAATTTGATTTTAAGCGTTTACACTTCAAGTAAGTATCATTTAATCCTCTTAGTTCAAGCAAGTTTATTAATTTTTAATGCCTTCCAGCATTCCAGTTAGTTTTTTCAAGCAGGGGGTCAAATAGACTATCTGAAAAATCTCTGAGATAATGTGCCAGCATTGCCCAGACTGAGTGAAAGCCAAAAAAAGTAGAAGGCATATTTCCAGGATTGAGTGTTGTGCAACCGCTTTCTTTGAAACCAAATTTCCTCAAATTCTGAAATTATAATTTTTGAAAGTGTTGCAATGTTCTACAAAAAATACAAAATAAAGACACTTAAGAATAAATGGACTGGTTTTATTGATACCCAATTCTCAGAAAAAATTCATGGCAACTGATAACATTTCAGCACATGTGTGCTTTCCATGTTGAGGATCACCTCCTGTTAAAGTTCTTAAGAAACTTCTGTCGGTTTGTTTCTGATTTTTTGTACTATTAATAACTATAATTATATATTTAATCTTGCGAGTAAGGAAACCTTCTTTATTGGGTCATTGACCAGAGACCCATCTCTTTTCTGGAAAATTGGTCTCCTTATGGGAATCTATCATACAAAGTAAACCATTGAACATATAATATAGTCAAAACTGAAACAGCTGGCTACATTAAAGTACAGGCCCAACTTCAAAGAATTACAGTGTAAATCAACCAACATGGCAGGTTAAAAAGAAGAATTCTTGTTGAAGCTATATTTTATTTTGGCTCAGAAGTGCATCTTCTTCTATTACAAGAAACCCAAAATTATATGTAAACAGAGAGTAAAACTTGGCAAATTGAGGCAGGAAAAGTCGGAAAACTGAGCCAATTTAAAATTCCTGACAACTGCAAACTTGCCTCACTGGATGCACACTTGACAATGATGCTGATTGGCTACTTTTGTGTTTCTGGGATTTGATTGGCTCTAATTGAGAAAAGAACTGTCCCATTTTTCCTTCGATTTAAAAACTTTCACAGTTATAACACAGTTTTGAACACCAAAGAGACTAGATATAAGTTTTCACTAGGTGATGCTTTAGATTTAATCAATTCATTGTTTTTGATCCCTGAATTTTTGAAAGTTTTTAAGGTTTGTGGGGGGAACATATGGTATCAGTCCCATATATGGATACAATCTTTATGAGCTTTCCAGTTCATATGGGGAATGTATGGTAGCAATGCCCCATATTATGAATTTGATATGGATATGATCTTTATGAGGTTTCAAATTTGTAATGGAAATGTATGTTATCAATGTCCCATATCAGTCCCATATAGGCGTGATCTTTACGAGATTACCAGTCTTTATGGGAAAGGTATGGTATCAGTGCCCTATATCAATTCCATATGGACATCATCTTTATGAGATTACCAGTTTGTATGGGAAAGGTATGGTATCAGTGTCCCATATCAGTTCCACGTGGATATGATCTTTACAAGTTTACCAGTTTGTATGGGAAAGGTACATTTGGTATCAGTGTCCTATATCAATTCCATATGGACATCATCTTCATGAGATTACCAGTTTATATGGAAAAGGTATGGTATCAATGCCCCATAGCAATTCCATATGGATAAAATCTTTATGAAATTGCCAGTTAGAATGGAAAAGGTATTGTATCAATGTCCCATATCAATTCCATTTGGATATTATCTTTATGAGACTACCAGTTTGTATGGGAAAGGTATGGTTTTAATGACCCATATCGATTCTATATGGATATGATCTTTGTGAGATTACCAGTTTGTGTCTGAAATGTAAGGTACCAATGCCCCATATCAATTCCATATGGATGTGGTCTTTATGAGATTACCAATTTGTATGTGAAAGGTATGGTATCAATGTCCCATACCATTTCCATATGGATATCTTCTTTATGAGATTACCAATTGGTATGGAAAAGGTATGGTATCAGTATCCCATATCAATTCCACATGGATATGATCTTTATCAGATTACCAGTTTGTACATGGGAAAGGTACGATTTCAATGTTCCATATCAATTCCATATGGATAGAGTCTTTATGAGATTTCCAGTCTGTATGGGAAATGTATGGTACTAATGACCCATATCGTTTCCATATATGGATATGATCTTTATGAGATTGCCAGCTGAAAACATTAAATGTTAATATCTCTAGAACCATAAAAGATTTTAACAAAATGTTCTCATTGCTATTCCTTATTTATCAAGGTCTATCCACTGAGGTTACAAAGTATTTCATTTCATAAGCAATTTTTAAAATGATGTTTTAATGCCCTGAAAAAATCTAATTATTTGCAAAGTTATACATTAAGGTCTCAAGTGTCTTTTTTTCCACTGGTGTTCATAGACATGTAGTCTCAAAAGCCATTGATGTACAAGGTGTAATGGGCCTCACAGCTAATATTGGAGATGTTTACCTCTGCAATAAGAGTGAGGCAGAAAAGGCACATTTTACTTTTAGTACACTCATTTCATTTCATTGACAAGATTGCAAATTCTAAGATTTCTTGTGAAAGGAAATGTGGAGTATAGTTCTTAAGTTTTCAAAGCTCCTGTAGGCATTAAAAATTCTAAAGAACTTAGATCATCTGCTTGCATTATAAATTTATACAACATACTTGCAAAAATGTAAAGCCCTCTATTTGCTTCTTTTATGTAACAGATTATTTGATGTTGGAGGACAAAGATCAGAGCGTAAAAAGTGGATTCACTGTTTTGAAGATGTAACAGCAATAATTTATTGTGCAGCACTCAGTGCGTATGACCTCACATTACAAGAGGATGAAACAACGGTAAGAAGACAATTAAGGTCTTTGAATCTTTCAAATAATCGTCCATTTGACAGTTCTTGAAAGGTAACCAAGCTTCTACTTGGGATCGACGCAAAGGTCATCCTGGCATGGTTAGAGAAGTCAAAATAATAGCCATGCTAATAAGTATCTTTCTTATGATAATCAATTCCATTTCTCTAACTGTCCCAGGAAAACCTTCGCCTTGGTTTCATGTAAAAACTTGGCTACCTTTCGGGAACAGTGAAATGGACTATTGAAGGTCTACTGAACAAGAACACATTCTCCTCAATCCTTTACTTGTGACCTACTGGTCCAGTAAAAAACAACAATTGACCATGACTCTCATGAGGATCTGTATGAATTCTTTACAGGAATGAAGGTCCCCAAGGTAAATTTAAGTTATTGGAAATACAACATATAGGTTCGAGTGAGGCTGTGCCACTCGAAATGGGGAATGTGTGTTATTATGTTGTTTTTACACATATGCCACTTTAGGACAACAATCTTTAGTTTAGTTTCTAGGTTCAGGCTGAGCCAAACTGCTCTTAGAATCCAACAACCAAACTCCTAGCTGACCTTATAGCTCAGTTGATTAGAGTGATGTAGATTTGGGTTCAAAAAATTTTTTTCTCTTTCCTTTGTGTGAACTTTTGTCGTTCTTTGTTGATGCTGAAGATCAGCATAACTTGGGTCATTTCCCTTTCCAGTGGCAATCTATGTGCTGTTAATACACATATGCCACTTAAGGATAACACTCAGTTACC
Organism: Hydrozoanthus sils; assembly: GCA_027575215.2. Taxonomy (NCBI): domain Eukaryota; kingdom Metazoa; phylum Cnidaria; class Anthozoa; order Zoantharia; family Hydrozoanthidae; genus Hydrozoanthus; species Hydrozoanthus sils. The sequence goes on along the minus strand of JAOBRD020494572.1, from coordinate 6,100 downwards.
TCAATTATCAGAAGTTCCAGCTATTTTGGGCAAAACTGCATGTAAATGTATTACAGTTTTGGTTTGCATTAGCATGAGGTTTGAGTTAGAAAGGGTTCAAACTATTAGGAGCTGCTTATATTTTCCTACAGAGAGGAGTAAAATTAGGTTCATCTTGGTCGCTGTTTATTTATATCCCTGGTTTGAATGTTATGTGGAAAAAATCAAATTTCTCACAGTTTATTTACTCTGGTGTTGTTTGTTGTTGCAGAATCGAATGGAAGAAAGTCTCAAGCTTTTTGATTCAATAATAAACAACAGATGGTTTGTGGACACATCTGTAATACTATTTCTTAACAAGAAAGATTTATTTGAGGAAAAAATAGCACATTCAACTCTAAGAATTTGTTTCCCAGAATATACAGGTGAGTTGTTAGCACTTTGGATCTAGTCCAGTGTGTATGTTTACTATCCATTTTTAGCCTTTTTGCACCACCCAATTACTTGAAATTATTTCTGTATGCATGTAATTCTGCATTGAGTCTCAACCAAATACAGTGAAATGGTATTTAGCCAGAAAAGAGGGGATGCCTTTTTCTTAAAAATTGAAAGCCTAATCCAAGGCTTGTACTATTATCCACAAATCCTTGCACTTGCAAATTCTAAACTGCTCATAAACTGAGTCAATTAATGTATTTAGTGCAATAAGACTACAGTTTTGGACACATGGGAAACGGAGCAGTTATATATTTTAAAGTCCTTTTTGTGCACCAAAACTTTGAGAAATGCCTGCTAACCAGGCTAAGAAAAATGCTAGTCTTTTACTGTGTAATGTTTACCTTATTCATGAAACTGTTACATAGAGCATCCAAAAGTATTAACTTTTCCAATTGTTCAATTTTAACTTCTTTTTAAACTTCTCATCACATCATAAATTAACTCCAATGCTTAGGGACCGGTCAAAAAGTAAGGGGGGGGGGGGGGCAGAGCAGAAGCAAAAATGACAAAGCAAAGTAACATGTTCCATCCCCCCAAGGCATAAACTTTACTGATAATATTTTGGGACCTTATAGAATTATACATAAAAACTCCCAAGTTTGTTTTGGCTTTTGTAAATTTATATATCTGTTTTGCAGCAAGCGACTTGCCTGTATCTTTGCTTCTTACTAAATCTGTTTAGTGCATTCTTTACAAATATTAAATTTCTTCCAGGAAAATTATTGACAATAAAGTTTTTGTTGACGAATCTTCTTTTCTTTTACTGTAGGTTCGGATACATTTGATGAGGGAGCGAAATATGTTAGAAAACAGTTTGAATCAAAGAATGTTAATGACGACAAAGAGATTTATGTTCATTTAACATGTGCAACGGACACTCAGAACATCAACTTTGTCTTCAACGCTGTAACTGATACAATAATAGCAAACAATCTGAAAGGCTGTGGCCTTTATTAGTCAAAATGGAAAATTCAACTGGTACTTACGAGCAAATAATAGCGTTGTACAAAGAGGCGCACAGTTCCTGTGTCTAATGCTTTTTAGTACTGGATTCCATATTCAATGAACATTAAAAAATAACTTGGAGGATGGATTCTAGTGAACGCAGAGAAGTCATTCAAAGTTGAAAAGTCTCTTGACTTGGTGGAAAGTTTTGGACATGCACACAACTCGCTTTATAGAACATCAGCTTTTCTGATCTCGTACTCAACAATGATAGACTTCATCTCTTGACTGAGGGCCAGTATGGTGAAGTTATATATCTGCCTGATATGACCTAAAGCCGCCTGTTATCTGTAACCACTCGACTCTCAGTTCCTGCCGACTGATGCGAAATATTTCATGGCAAGATATGGGAACTTGTTAAAAAGGTACAACAAAAAGTTGAATAAGAGCATTGTTAGAAAATGCCATCTCGAATCCCAGGAAGACAAAATTTAATCCAAGACATTTATGTAAAGAACAGTTTGGTTTAAAACAAAGTAAATTTCTGTTTTGTGGCAAAACTGAAATGGAGGGAGATTATTTCATAGCAGTTAGAAGTTTTTTTCTATACGAATTTTTATCCTTTGTCTGTTATGAATATATACGTTTTGACTTTGCTTATTCCAAAGTAGTTCTGTTTTTGCATCCGAAACCCTTTCTTCGCCATAGGACATCCGTTTTACATTTAGTCATCTTTACTTGTATAATAATTTGAACAGTAAGAGAAATTGCAAGACGTGTGGGGTACAAGCCATAGAACATTGTGGCTTTTTAAAACTCTGGAGCTTCACGTCGTAAGGTTGGTCTACCATTTCTTTTGAAGCCTACAAACTATGTTTTAAGCTTGTATCAGATATTACCTACCCTAACAAACTTTGAATTATGATCTCTTCAAGGCTGCATTTTCAGATAACCTCGTCCCCAGTCTTCTTTCTTTGGTAAGCTCATAACTCTCGGCTCATGCTTTTTTTAATGGGCTCGCCCGTCCAGAAGTCGGTAACTTCGTCTTTGACATCAACGTACAAGTAAAATAGTGGACTGGGGACGAGAGATTTCATTCACAGAACGAAAATAGGTTTTGATACAGTTTATATTAGTTAAACAATTATTAAAAAAATCGAGTTGTAACGAGCTTGATTTTTCTCCACTAGTGCTACTTGCAAGCTTTACTGTCAACATACAAAGATAGCAGTTACAGCCAACGAAAGAGTGACGTCACGAGACCACTCTCTTCTTTTCACGAGCACTGTTGCCTAGGGCGCCTCGCTTCCATGCCCAACTGTTGTTAAGTGTGAAAAGGGCCAATCACAGCCCCGGCTACTAACATAAATCACAAAGTTAGGTCGCTGGTTTAGACAGAAAGCGGAAATCACTTTTTTTTTGTTAATTTAAACAAGAAAGTGTAATCACCGATTAGGAAAATTTAGTAATTCAACATGTATTGGGTAAGGCACCTAAAAAGACCGTTACAATTCCTTTAGGGTGTTTTTGTTGGAAAAAGTGCTTCCAGGCTGGTATAAACTTGAAAATGGATTATTGTCAATTATCAATCTAAATTTAGGTCTACCAATGCCGTTCTGTTGACTGGATGTTTTATTATGTATACCACGTGTCAGCAAGAATTTATCGCCACTAGTTAAAATTTTGTAAAATAATTGTGGAATTATGGACCAGGATTTTTACGAAATGGATGCTTCAATCTCGTTTCCAGGTGTCTCTCCCCACGCTCTTGGGGACCCTGGAAACGAGGTTGTCTGTAGTCAAGTGAAACCTGTTTTGTCTGGGAGGATTTGTTTATATACAAATTAGTGGTTTATTACGAAGTGAGATTAGTAAAGTCGTAATATTTCATTTCTTTATTTTTGTAAAATTGGGAACTTTTGGGAAACAAGCATTCGGAAAGTCTTCACCTTGTTCTCGAATATGAAATATTAGGATTACTCCTTTGTCGAACTTTATAGGTTAAATAGGAAAATTAATTTTAATCATACAAAACACTATCGACTATATGTTCCACAAACTCTTAATAGCAGCTTCGTTCTGTGACAATATGTAATAAAATTCACTATTTGCGAAAATAAAAATACAAATTTTAAGACCACTGATATCCAGGTGCGAATGTTCTCGTATTCTGCACTTCCTGGCAATACCTTTTTTTGTGTTTTTGATTGCAGATTTCAACGTTTGTAATGAAAGAAGTGCATGTTTCGATCAACGTGATCACCAAACTCTGATATACTGTGATTAACCAAAGGCAAGCGAAAGAGAAACTGGGATTGGTATTCCCGGGCTTGTCTTGGGTTGGTTCATTCTCTCTCTGCCACTGTAGTTACCTCGGTAGGTCAATGGTTAGAACACTTGCCATATGATCGGGATGCTGTTCGTTCGATTCCCGGTTCGGGCAATTTGGGATTTTTACTTCCTCGGTTTCTTTTAAACTTTCTTTTGGTTAATGACAGCGGGTCAGAATTTGACCTCTCTGAAGATAACCAACCTGTTCGATGTTTCCTAAATGCGTTGGTCTCAATATTCAAAGGGAAATAGTTCTTTAAACTAATAGCTGTTAAAATATTTTTAAGTTTCTTGGAATACAATTAAATTTGAATTGAAAGTTAACATGTTTCGAGGCGTTTCTCTTGTTCTTCAGAATGCCGCCGTCTGCCAAGGCATTGTTTTTCCTTGGCATTTGAAGACTGAGAGCTGAAACGTTTCGAACTGTTTTAAAGTTTCGAATAAAGAAACTAAAATTCCCGCAGGTATCAAATTAAGTATAGTTCTTTGAACGTTTGTGATGCGTGAAAAATGGTCCTACGGGAAAATGCCTAAAGCGAGACGACGTTTATCACATTTTACGAGTCCTACCGACTTCGCGGTTGGAAATGAGAATCTGCGAAAAAAACTCAAAAGTGCCATTTTCAACGTTAAGATTTTGAAAGAGGTTTCGTCAGATTCTACGCGACCGTTGAAGTTCATTTCAAAGTTGTCCTCAAAACTTGCAAAAGTTTCAAAATGATTCAGGTTTGTGTACAGTATTCGACTTTTGTAGTGAAAGGGAGAATTTTACTGAAAATTTCGCTTATTCGATTCTTTTTTCAAGATAGTCTTTGGACGAGGGAAAGACGAAGCGTGCTTTTGAGGACAAGTGAATTTTAGTCGAAACATCGTTCTTTCCTCGCCCCCCCCCCCTGCCCCGAAAAATACACCATTCAAGAACGACGGCTTGTTAGGATCTTGGGTAAATTGGTAAAATAAACTAAACGTCAAATTCTTTCTTTCTGGAGCCTACATGGCCCATCAGGCCTGTGCATTTGCCCAAACTTAATTTTCGTAGTGCTAAGCGAACGAGTCTCGTCTGGTAAGAACTACAGAAACTGTCGTCGGCCTAATGAGTCACTTGACACGAGAAACAATTATCAAGTCGTTTTAGACGCTAAAGAGTTGCAAAGTGTCAATACCACAAGAAAACTACGGACTAGTGTCAAAAACTGCGACTCTTTTTAGTCATTTTAAGAGTAGGAAAGCTGGTTAGTTAATTCAGTTTAGAAATATTTCACTTGTTGGCTACTCAAGTTGCACTTTATACAAAAAGGAGGGGGGGAGGGGCTGGGTATGATGGGCAGCGAACACTCGAGGCTAATATTATGATCAACGCGCCAATTTGTACTGCGAGTAACTCGTAAGAGTTTGTTTATTAATAATTTATTTTTAAGATACATAAAACCAAGGTCTTTTTTGGCTCCGATTCGCTGAAGTGAAAACACAACTTTGCCTTGTGAAATATTCAGGCATGTGTCGTTACGTCAGAGCTACGTGCGTAACCATGGTAACTTGGCTATGTACCTATAAGTGAAATAGATAGATTGTTAGCACAGATTATAGGCTAAGTAAACCTTACTTTTGAGAGATTTTTTGCCATATATATATATATATAAGAAACTTTTGAATGCAAGGCCACACTACTCTCAATTTCTAGGTACCTATGGACAATACCTTTACGCATGCACACAACCGTTTCACCTGCGCAACTACTATGCAAGTGAACGAAGCAACCGTGGACAGCTTTTTGTCCCAGTTAGGACTCATCAGCACGGTAAAGTTTGTAGAATACGAGCAAAGAGATGCAAAGGCGAGTTCAAAGAACTGCTTTAAGGTAACTTCCAATGCAGAGCATGTGGGAGTTCGGTTTGGTATGCTTAACATACAAGAGGCAATGCGTTCTGGAAAGGATCAGTTAAGACCAATCCAGTTTGAATAGGTTTTGACATATGGTTAGAATACAATATTTTGCTAAAACGATATATATGTAGGGGAGATTACACGGTGGTGGCGTGAACATATGAAGTTTATCTTCGAGTTTTTCCAGGACGGAATAAACTTCATATATTTCCGCCAACGTGTAATTTTTCTCGTTTATCATATAGATACGAGTGTTTGTTTGCCTTGAAACAAGCGGGAAAAAGGCCAAGAAATGACGTCAGTGATATCTTCACATGTCACTCGTATACGAGAGGCGTACTTTACAGTAAAACACTCTTGTCTATATAAAAAGGTAAAGGCACCGTTATTTAACGTCAGTAGTTCCTTCAGCTCTCTGAGAGTGCTGCTATCAATGGAAGCCGACGGTGCGCCCTTTACCCCC
>JAOBRD020494466.1:0-13691 GCA_027575215.2 Hydrozoanthus sils | reverse complement strand
GAGACTTGACTGACTCGTGTTTGTGAAGTTGACAACTTGAAATATATTTGGATAGATCTTGTCAATTTCAGAACTGAATCTGTATTTGGCTGATAAGAACACTTAAGCACAGAGTAAAGTAATTTCCAACAGTTTTATTTTTATGAAAGTAACTGTAGTACTGAGAAATAGCTAGTTTAAACATCTTATAATATGTCAGAATCATATTTTGTGTTGCCTTTATTATTGTTTTGTATGCACCACAAATAATTTTATCGTAGCTAATCAATTCTGCTTTTGATATGGGTAAACACATTGAACCAAATCCTGATGAAAACAACTGTTATAATAGTTTGGTTTTTCAGTTGTTATTATTCTGGATTTGTACTGATTTTACCTACTTATTGCCCTTCAACTCTGTAATTATGTGAAACGTGTTTCATTTGAGAAAACATCAATTTGATCTGTCATTTTTTATCAAGATTCCTGGAGAGCCGTAACTGTAATGAGTCTAAATAAAGGCTGTCCTACACAATTTATTTTGTTTCAAAAATCTGTCACATCTGAAACACCCATCACCATTTCAGAGACCACTATGAGAAGGTCGAAGAAGCAGTGAAACTCTGTGTGGTGTGGTATTAGAATTTTTTACATCTTGTTGTTTCTGAGAGGCCTTTGACAACCCAAGAAGGAAAAATGGTAACTGACCAAGAAATCACTTTTGATGAGTACAGTATATGTACATTGTTGTTGACTGTAATCAACAATTTTATTTTTTGCTATTTTGAGATACGTGGCCTGTTGTGTTACAGGGCCCTACCTCAAGCTTGGATAATATTTGTCATACATGCTTACGCTTCTTTCAAGTTTACCTGACCATTGACTCACTTGTTGTTGTGTTTAGAATTGTTTTTAGTGTGTTTTTGTTACACAGTGCATTGGATTTGATGAAACTGTCATCAAGTTTTTCTTGCTAGAATATCATTATGTTTGCCAGAACATTTTTGTATTTTCACTTAAATATTTATCATTCTGGCATTATCTCATGCCAGTTTGCTTTTTTAATGTATTTTCTGAACCCTTTTCGAAACCTCTTTATTAGGATAACAAAGCACTATTTTTGTTTACCTCGTTATCTGGTTTATGTTATCCTGTGAATTGTTTCCAAGATACTCAAATTTGCTAGCACTTAAAGCACTGTTGAAACAAAAACCATCAGCAATCAGTTTTAAAAACTTGAGTGAGCATGTAATAAACTTAAATCAGGATCAAGTTTACTTGACACATCATGTTATTTTACAGAGAATCAGCATCCAACAACTTTGTTATTAAAGATACAAAAGGACTTGGTTGTTATTTAATTAATTATATAATAATATTTCTTGTAATCAGGGGCTGTACTCATGCTGCTTCGGTATATGTTACTAGTTGCATTTGATAAGTAGTTTTTGGGCTGATCAAAGCACAGACAATATTCTACTTGTTCTGTACTTTATTCAGTACAGCTTATATGCAATGATGATATCTGTTGAAAAGTTTAACTTGAGGTCAAACAGCATTCCAGAGGTCTGTGTCACATAAACAAGCAACTTAACTCAATAATCTGTTGTTGTTTCTTCGTTATTTTTAATGACTAATGCATTTGTTGAACTCTAAAATACCTTAGTTGTTTCAATTAATAACGTTAGTTGCATTTGTTTTTGGTGCCTTAAATTGTTTATGAGAAAGCCTAAAGAATTAACAATGGCCATATGGTGTGGGAAATCACTTTAACTTTATTATTTGTAGCAATGATGTTAAATTTGTATAACTTTGGTTTTGTTTGTATTTATGAGATTTGGTTTATCTGATTTTTAAAGAATATTTGAATGTTTTAATGGTACATCATCTTACATTACCCTTTAAAGATTCTCGGTACTTTAGGTGAACAAGGTTTTAAGATGTTTTTAATAGTGTAATCTTAAAACTATTGTAAGTAGTTCTTATCTGTTTGTGCTTTGTCTCAAATTAGACCTTTAATTATTTCTCTTATAACTAACCCAGTTACATTGCTATGAAATAGAATGCAGGGATCAGATTTAGTGGTAGTTTAGTTATCTTTTTTTGCTCCTCTTTATTCACCCATGAGACAACTAGGGCAAGCTGTTGCTAATTGTGCTTTGTAACAAAAAAATTGTTCCACACACATAAATTCTCACTTCTAAGCTTCAATTCAAGCCCTGATTTTCAAACACAGCCATTATAAACCAGTTGTGTTATACGTGGCCGAGTTAGTTTGTGTAGGACAACCCGAACCATTGGTGGATGATGACATTGTGAACTTTTGATTGTGTATTGTATCACCAGTAAAGTTACTCAAATTACACCCTTGGAATTGCTACTAAAATTTAAAACTCACAGTCAAATTTTGTGAATAGCCTAAACCCCTATAGATGTTCATTGAGACACACAAAATGACACTCCTAAGTCAGTGCCAAAAAATTACTGTTCACACAAACATTCTTATTTCATCAAAACTTTATTGAGATCAGTTAGAACCTTTTAACAGCTTTGTCTTTTTATTTTAAATGAGTGCCAAACTGAATAGTTATTTTTTACCATTGATTTGATGCCAAAATTATATTTCCTATCAATATCTATACTGTAGTTATAATTATGTAACAGCAAGCAAATAAGCTCCATATAACTATATATACAGTATTATATTTATTACAAAGTCATTAATTATAGAATGACTTAAAATAAGCCAGTTTGACATTTCAGAAACACATGCGCGAGTCGGGAGAAAATGTAAAATTCATGAAACTTAAATAAAGGAACGCAATGAAGCAGGATGGGAATTCATTATTATTCCTTTCTTAAGTTTGATGAATATCTCATTTTATCCCAACATGCACTTGTGTTTCTGAAATTCCGAACTGGCTTATTATAAAGAGTTAACTTAGTCACAATTTCTGTTTATCCTTTTAGCCCCAGTTGTGTTGGTAAAATATTCTCATAACTAGAGTCTATACTTATGTTTTTATTACATTTCACTTTCCCCTCTTTTCTTTGTTTAATAAATTCTTATGTTGTCATTACCAAATGCCTTATTTCGTATGTGTTTGTGTAAGGAGAAGTTGGATGTTGATAACTCTTTGGGATAAAAAGGGTCAAAGGAAAACAAACATTCATTCTCTAATCTTATAATTAAAAGTGACAATTATACAACAAAGGTTTCAGTGATACATTAATATGCAACACATTATTAAACCTGGCATTTTTTAACTTCTGAGTCACCATTTTAGAAGTATATTTGACCTACTTTTACTTTGCACCAAGTTATCAACTTTATATACACTGAATAAGTGTTTGTATTTTAAGCATGCATGATGGTCCTAAGATACCGGTCAACCACCTTTTGTCAATAATTAAGTACATAAAACCAAAACTGAAAAAGAAAAAGCAAGCAGTTAGATAATGTAATCCTTTAATGCCAAGCTAGAACAGTAGAAGACTTTCTTGTATTCTTTTTCTAAACCTTACTAATGATAAATATTATTTTACAGCAACAAATGAAGAAGCCGAAATGTTCTGTTTACTAAATCATGTTTTAATTCTGTTTTCCACAATAGGATCTGTCACCAAGGAGCAGTAAAGGGTGGGTAGAGAGTGTTTGTTATTGACTTTGTGTAACTTGGAATCTGTACTGTGTGACAAGGTTTTTATTCATGTGATATAAACACTTTAATGCTGATTCAAACAATGCAGTGTGACATCAATTTTTGCTGAATGCCTGCTCAAGCAATGCATGCATTGTGACATTGCTGCTGGATGCTGGTTCAAGCAATGTGTGCATTGTAACACTGTTGATTTATGGTTCTAAGCTTAAGCAATGCACGCATTGTGACATTGCTGCTGAATGCTGGTTCAAACAAAACTGAAAACACAGTATGATAGTGCCAAACAGGCAAGAACTCACAAATTTTAATTTAAAGTATCTGTTGTAACAGGTGGTTTGTAGGTGTAAAAAAGTTAACAGAATCACCTACTGTAGTGACATTGTTTTGATCACTAATACTTGAATATTATAATCAAGTGTGGTACACTGTGTGTTAGAAAACCTGCTGCAGATAAACTTGTAGTAAAGATTAAAATCTTTTAGTTTTAGCAGCTATAGAGGATCTTACTTGCTTATCACTTTTTTATTTTTCATTTATCTGGAGCCAGTTCTTAAAAAAAAAATTATCAAACCTCACTAAGCTCAGTCCATGTGCATAAACTCTCGGTCTGAGATTTCCCAATATAGACCTTATTACTGGTTGAAAAATATTATTAGATTTTCAATCTCAAATATTGCATTTCTAGTGTTCTGATTGGTTCACTCAATCTCAGTTATCAGCACATATACTGGGTTGACTGTATATGGAAACTGACTGTGTAGTGTTGCAAAGCTAACATATAGTTCTGAATAAGTTTGTCATTTTTAAGTATTCAATAGGCTTGGGAAGCTCAAGGAACTCAATAAAGCAATTATTCCATTTGCACTTGTTGGATGTTAGGTGATTTATAGACAACTCTGTGCTGCTGTTCCCTTGGACTATTTACCATCTCATGCACACCCTTGGAATAATGGTTAAATGTTAATATTAACTCAAGTAAATGCTGAACCTATAAACTATACCTTGGTTTGATTAACATCTTTGTACCAAGGTTTGTCTAACTGTAAATATTTTGCCCACAGGACAAACAAGAGAATAGAGCAAAAAGTGGTAGGTATCAAAGTACCAAAATTCCCCTCAGTTGCTTGCATTGTACTACAATTTGACTTTTTAAAGAGCTTCCTCTGTTATGCAACTGTGGCTACCTTGGGCAGCCTGAAATAGTATGTGATTTTGTAGTTAAGGGAGCTTAGATTTTAGGGGAGTACAGGCATTGATGAACTCAAGCTACTGTATTTTCTGTACTATAACCTGCAACCCATCATTTTATGACTATGAGAGACAAAGTCAACTTATAATGTGCACTGTTGTATAACCCACACCCTTATTCATTCAATTCTTCTGCTTAAATCATGATGTTTAACATTCAAATCTAGCAGAAGATTTTATTGAAAATACTAGTATAGCCAGATTAACTTGAGAATCTGACAAATAACTTGCATCAGTAGATTACCCACACCTTCTCCAATACAAGGTAAAATTAGCATATAAATATCCTGCAGGTCAAGTCCAGTAAATATGGTAATTATAGTCAGCTGGCTACTACATTCCAAGTTTGTGTGGATTTTTTGCCACTGATTAACTAAAAGTCTTTGTTTCTACTAGAATGGTATGCAAAGTGATGAATGAATCTGGCAATATTTGTGCACACAACTATAGATGCAAATGTAGTACAGGTTATACAGTGAAAGTATATAACTTATGGCTACTAAAACTTGTGCTCAGGCTAACAAATTAATTTTGCCTCTGATTGCCAGCTGGCTATTTGAAAGGTTAATTTTGAGCCCAGGTCAGAGACAGGAAATTTTTCAATGCCTGGAAATGGGGGTCATAAACTTGTTGAAGATAAAGCAGTAATATATGCTGTGAGTACAGAAGTGTTTTTAGTAATGATTCAGTTCAGTGGTTTTGTCAGTCACTAGTTCCTTCTTAAAAATGAAAGCTCCCTCTGTAACCACCTCAAAGGAGCCTGTTACCTTTCTAGCTTGAGGAGTTTGCCCATAGTTCTTCAATCAGTCATTTTGATGTAAATGTGACAATTTCATAAGCTCACTCAACAGACCAAGCAAATAAAAGCTAGTTTAACAGCAGAAATGTGCAAAAGTGCTCTAACATGTATTAATTTTACTAATTCTATACCATGTTTGATTTGAAAATAATTTGAAATCTTGCAGCTAAAAGCCAGTGAAACAATAGAAAATCAAAAGTTACTTGAAAAGTTGGAGAGATATGAAAAAGATTTAGAAAAGGCCAACAAGGTGAGTAATGTCACTGATATGTTACTGTATGTGTGCAACTACAATTCATTTACCATAAAAACTTGACAGCAGGCTTCTCAAAACTGGCTGGCTAGCAGCTAAATGCACTGCCTCTTTCAGTCATTTAGACACCTCAAAAAGTTGCAAAACCACTTCCAACTAGCACAGAAGAAAATTAATATTTACCCAAGAGCTTCCACATATTAAACAAAAAATATCATGGTTCTGTAGAAGAAGTCAGTTTTAGTTTATGAAATCAAACACAAATTATTACTGCATTTGGTGACTTTGAGGGCAATGTGATCTGGGGTTTATAAGGTGCTGCCTGCCTTGGGAACACTTAGTATAACAAGGTTACAGTTAGTTTTGCTCATTTGGAATCCAGTCGCTTACAATGAAGCTTTATCCTTCTTCTCCAGGACATTTTGAGAACCCTGGACTGTGTGCTTAAAAGAAAAGAAAACCCATCTCAAAAACAAGCTCCCTCTTAATTTTTGCAAGAATAATCTCGAAAAGAAGCCTATCTTAACAGTAGGCCCAATGGTCTTCTCTTCAAAATAACAAGTGCTCCTTTTTGAAACAGATATTTGCCTTAAAAAATGGCAGATCGTTTAATACTAGCGATCCTGAATCATTGTGTAGGTCAGAGTTCTTAAGTCTAAATTAAAATAATATAGAAAAATGTTCCTTACTTTTTTATAAGAATATGTGTTTGAAGTACTCGATAAACCTAGTGCTTGCTATATTGATTGAAAATAATCGCCCCTGTATATTGGCCATACCCCTCCCCCACTAGAAGGCTGTGCTTTTTGGGTTTGGCCATACCCCTCCCCCACTAGGAGGCTGTGCCTTTTGGGTTTGGCCATACCCCTCCCCCACTAGGAGGCTGTGCCTTTTGGGTTTGACAATACCCCTCCCCCACTTGGAGGCTATGTCTTCACTGGAGGCTGTGGGTTCTCTTACCATAACGCAAAGGTTTTCGGCTGCAAAGTAAAATCAACAAACACAAAGATTATATGATTTCGTTGTTCCGGTTTTTTCTGCAAGAAGTTGGTTCTGTTGAATGATTAGGATGTGGTCTCTTTTAATTGTAGGAGATTGACACGTTGAAAAGCGAAAACCTTCGGCTGAAAGACGAGAACAGCGCCTTACTACGAGTAGTCAATCAACTGTCAACCATGAGCATCAAGACGAAGTAGAAACTGCGTACTATAAGATTTTAGTTGTAGTGAAATGTGTTCCCACTTGTATCAACCGTCAATATGGTCCAAGGGCTATATATAACTACATGTACTGCCTTTACGTGAATGGTGGAAGCACTGCGGATTCATTACTAGGTAGTATATGTTATGCCAGGTGCAGATATCCGGTAATATTGTGCTCTGTGTACCTCAAGTCTGGGCCATCGTTTACAAAAAACTCTATTAATTTATCGACCGAACATCGTTAGTTTTATCGAGAAGTCAGACCTAAGTGCAGACCTCACCATGAAGAACTTTTGGTAATTTATAATGTCAGTTTTTAATCCCTTTGTGATGTCTGAGCAACTGCGCCTGACAGCAAGAATGTCTTTGGCTGTAATCTGCATTCCTGTAACCATGCCAACAAGCATTATACCAGGTTATAGGTCTAACTTTGTTGTTACGCTCACACGAATCCCGTTGCTGACTCATTTCATTATTGCCGTTTCAATTGTCTTACATTCATCGCAAAAGAAAAATTAGTTTGCATTTATAAAGCCGAGCATGCGCACGACACCGCTATTACTCAAACTATAGCAAGCTGTGTACATTAGCACATTCTTTGCCGTCATGATCACACACTCCACGCGCCGTTGTCAGTTCCTCACACTGGGACGGGGGGGGGAGCTTCTTCTGTGGCTTTGGCAAAAGAGAGGATGACTCAGTGACAATGCAGTGGAAGTTTTATTTCACTGTGGCTTATAGGCAGCATCAATGACAGTTCTTGTTAGGTCAGACTTATGAGTTTGTCGTCGTGTACTGTTGCTCTGAATAGTATCTCTGCCTTCATGCTGCTAGCTGGTCATGAGTATTGGCGACAGCGGTATTTTCTCATTCCCTCTCAATCCACAGCTGTGTTTGCCAAGCCACCCTCAGTCGTTACAGCCTTTGCCTCTTGCTGTCAGTCAGTCTTTTCCTTGCTTTGTAAAGGAATATGGCGTTGTTTAGTATATAAACAATTCATGTGTGAAAGGAATCAGAGACACCGAAGGTGTGTGATTATGTAAGTTCAGTTCACGTGTTGAGAATGTAACCACAGTTTTCTTGTGGTTTGTTAGGTATAATACGTGTTTTAATCTAAACTTACGGGTTGCATGTCTTCTTAAAATAGTTATTTGAATTGAACACTGTTTTGCAAGTGTTTACAACAGAAAAACGCGTATAGAATGTATATGGAAGCTCAGTGTTCCCTGCAGTTTGATGTCGGACTTAAATTTACTATCAGCCAGTTGTCGCAAATTTGAACATTAGTTATCTAAGTAAACTTTTACCAAAGTTAGTTTAAAATTAACTTGCTGAGAAATAGAGTTGGCACACAGCTAGAGTTGCGGCAAGCTGCATGTATAGGCTAATTGATCTTCATATTTTAACGGGGGCTAATTTTTTTTCTTCATTCTGTGAGAATATTGACACTCGTACAACAGTTAAGTAAACGAATGATTGGATTAACGAAAATTTGGTACAGCATGGTGCTTTTCTATACACCCAATTGCTCGCACAAATCTGGTAGTTAACGTTGCCAAATATAACCCGCGCTACTACTGACGCTTTTTTGAGGCTCACTGTACCAGTCGCCAGAAGTCGGGAACGGAAGTCAGCGCGCGGTCGTGAAATAGGAGACTGGGAGATGTTCTTGACAACTAGCACGTCCCAGTCTTCAGTGTCGCGTCCGAGCTACGACTTGCAGGCGACAGATGTTGCAGTCTCTTTGTAAAGGTTTTCGATACGCCACAAGCTGAGGATGCGTTGTTTGGCGTTTAGGAAAGCCTATAATTTTATACTAGTTTTAGATTGGTGTTAGTATATCAAATAACATGCACGATTTTTGTAGACAAAGATTTTGTATGAAACGTGTTGTCCCTTTGTAATATTACTGAAACACGCATCACTGTTTGTACCAGTTGAAGGAAGAAGATCTTTCAGTAAAAAAAGAAAGCATCTGCGTATAAACAGGACGCAAGAATCAGGTTTCGTGAGTGTTGTACTTAAGCCAACGCGGGTATCGATGGCACAACCTGTTTCTCGGCGTTTAAGGTTGAATGCCAGTTTCAAACTTATTTTTTAAATGACTGTGTTACAGTTTTGTACAGCTAGTTTTGTGAGGATTTTTCTTGAGAGACTTTAGATAACAATGTCAATATTTTGAGAAATAAAGGAAGGCTTAAGAATGCCCGGTAAGGCTACATTGTGGATATTTTGTGATACATAGAGTAATGCTGAATGTATGGATAAGCCCGCCACCCCTTCCTTGCTATTTTTGTACTTGATGTAGACCTTACAAATTCTCGTGTGTAGTGGTTTAATTATGTCTGTGTATCGAGCAGAATATGCTTCTGCAGTTAAAGTCTCTTCTGCACAAGCAAGTAGTTTGTATGAAATAGCTTTCTGAAGTTAAATTTATACAAATTATTTTCTCTTTGAACAACTAAAGTCGATTTTGATTTGGTTAAGACAGCAAGACTAAGTAACCCTAATAAACGAAGATCAAAAATATTTATTAAACTGCTTAAGTATAAGTTGGACGATATTACAGAAGCATCTTTAGACGAATATATTATACAGACAAGCTGTTCAACTCCTTGAAATTGATACAGTGGATAGTAATCAACCAAGTTAGAAGAGAGTTAAAAGAAAATTGCTTGAAATAATGGCCTTTCATAGCTTGGCTTAAACCATTCCTTAATGACATCTACTTTGGTTATCGTTCGTCCTGTTTTCTAACAACTGTCAGCTTATTGTGGTTTCAGAACATAGCCGGTTCAATTCAGCGCCAAATGTGAATCTTCTCAAGTGGTCAAAGCATGTGACTGCGTTCGGTTGCAGATAGTCACTGTAGATATTGTAGTAATTAAGTGAAGAATTTCAATTGCTTTTTACCGTGGAATAAAAACGTCGAACAATATTGTACACACAGAGTATTTGTGATTGTTTTTCGTAGAAAAGTTAAGGTGCATTCGAAAAAATCTCCTTTCCTACCTTCTCCCATTAGAAAACGTGATGGATTTGCTCATCAAACAACAATGGAATCTTTTGAAAACTAAAAGTGGGAACAACAGACAATTTACTGCAAAGTGGAAAGAAATCAGATGCCATTGCAGGACAGCATTATTATTTATCAGTCGTATAATTCTTTTGTGAACACGTTCTGGGATCCTTATGTGACAATAAGTACTGAGATCCTTGTGCGGAGATAAGTTCTTGGATCCTTTGGGGAAATACGTACTGGGATCCTTATGTGAGGATACATACTGGGGTCCTTACATAGGGATACGTACTGGGATCATTGTTTGGAGATACGTACTGGGATTCTTAAGTGGAGATACGTATTGAGATCCTTAAGATAGGATACGTACTAGGATGCCTATGTGGAGATACGTACTGGGATCCTTACGTAGTGATACGTACTGGAATCCTTGTTTGGAGATACGTACTGGGATTCTTAAGTGGAGATACGTGTTGGGATCCTTAAGATAAGATACGTACTAGGATCCCTATGTGGAAATACGTACTGGGATTCTTACGTAGGGATACGTACTGGAATCTTTGTTTGGAGATATGTACTGGGATCCTTATGTGGAGATACGTACTGGGATCCTTACGATGGGATACGTACTGGGATCCCTGTAAGGAGATACGTACTGGGATCCTTACGTAGGGACACGTACTGGAGTCCTTATTTGGAGATATGTACTGTGATCCTTATGTGGAGATACGTACTTGGGTCCTTAAGATGGGATACGTACTGGGATCCCTGTGTGGAGATACGTACTGGGATCCTTATGTGGAGATAGGTATTGGGATTCTTATGTTGATATGTGTATTGGGATCCTTGTGTGGAGATACGTACTGGGATCCTTATGTGGAGATACTGGGATCCTAAAGTTGGGGTGCGTGTTTTAATCCTAGTGTGGGGATACGCGTTTTAATCCTAATATGAGGATACGTGTTAGGATCCTTTGTAGGGATAGTTTCTTTGGATCCTGTATGCGGATTAAGCCTAACTAGCCTGAGGAGTTTCAGCATTGGAATCTTTGATTGCTACAATTATAACAATAGTTTACCCTTTGACGATAACTTGAAGGTCTGTTCTCCGGAGGGAAATATACTTTCGGTGAAGCTGTTAGTGAGAATGTCGTATTAACTGTTTGTTGTGACTTAGATCTGATTTACTAAGAGGTTGCAGAATACAAGTAAAAGATATATTTTGGCTTGCGACCTTGGCTCAGTCCGTGAGATTTGTGGCTGCCAACCGTGAGGTCCTGGGTTCCATCCCAGGTCTTGTCAAGGATTGCATTGACCATTTTGTGCGGCCTTCTTTCGTCACACCATCCGTCAGGGAGCCGTTGGTGCAAGCAATTATTGATTAATCTTCCTTCAGGAAGGGTAGGAGGTATCGGTAAAATAAAAAATAATTAAGTAACAATCCGAGTAAGAACTATATAGGTCAACGGCAATAGAATGCTGAAAGGTGCTGACTGTGATGTTATTAAACTGATTAATTATTGGTTAAACTATAAAAATGGAGTTAGCTAATGTGTATCTTTCCAGTTCACTCACTCGTTTCTTTCTATTTGAAACATTTCCAAACATTTCTGTTTTTAAATTTGAGAAAAATTCTACGCAGGGAACGTTGTAAATTAAAAGGTTTTCTTCGCTTTTGTTTTGGAGATTTATGATTGGCTTAATTGTTATAGCACAAAAGAAACATTGCTTTAAAATAGAGTTTACTGCTTTTTACTTAAGTAATGGTCCGTGTAAGAACTAGAGAACCTCCCATTTTCTGCGGCATTTCGTTTTCCCCACACTAGAATGTTTAGATTTTCATACTGAGAATACATCGACCAGCATACAACACAGTTTTAAAGTAAAAAGCATTGAAATTATATTTTAAAGCAATGTTTCTTTTGTGCTATAATATTTAAGCCAATCATAGAACTCCAATACAAAAGCTAAGAAAACCTTTTTATTTTGATTGTTCCCCACATAGAATTTGTTTTAAAAACACAAATCTTTCAATTAGAAAGGAACGAATGAACGGACTGGAAAGAAATACATCAGCTTACTTATCAAGATATTGTCCATTTTTAAAATTTAGCCAATCAGATCAACAGTTTAATGTTGTATTCTCAATATGAAAACTTAAATATCCTGGCGTGGAAAAATCTAATTGCCGCAGAACAATGGGGAGGTCCCCTAGTTCTTTACTTAAACCGTTTTCAACATTGTTTAGAATCCTCAAGATATTCATGTGAAGTTAATAGCAGCTTTAGATAATACAACATTGACAGTACTTTGTTTCCCTGGCCGTTTGCTACAAGTACTGACTTCGAACGAGATAGCTGCGATATCGCTCCTGCCAGGAAGCGCCGTAAATAAGATTAAGAATCCCGTTGCTTTTAACTTCGTTTGACTGACGATAAATGGACCGGAACCATTATTATAGATTAGCGATGCTAACAAATTTTTTCCAAGGTCAAACTTTTAATGGTGTGATAAGCAAGCAAGTTGCTTCTTTCCTCAAATGGTTCGTGTTCTCTAGTTCTTGTAGGCCATGATAACCTCTCGAATTGTTTGAATGTTTTTGTCTCCATGTGAGTGCCGGTCGGAAAATCTTTTACCAAATTTGGACAGTGTATTAACTATCATTCTCTCTAGACTTGTCTAAAACATACCAAACATACTTTCGCCAGGCAATTTTAAAAGGGTCATTATTCGTGACATTTTAGTTGGGTCTACATAGCTGAGTCATTTGTCTGAACTAGATCGTTTGCATTGTAGAAAACTGATTTGTAAACTGTAAAACTTGTTATTAGCAATGTTTCAAGTAGCCGTGTTTAGGCTGAGGTGAAATTACGACGGTTCTCAAAATATGAATTCTAAGTAAACAACGTAGTTTAATAACATATGACTAAGTCGTGAACAGGCACGACACCTTCCTTCAATATCCGGTGCATTTATTTTATTTAACTTTCGCCTTGATGACTTAGTTAAATATTAACCACGTTATTGTTAACTCCAGCTTAGGCTTGACAAAGAGTAGCACGGCTGTTCTAAACATTACCAAAAATGATGTTGTTGTAATAGCCCTGCATTCACATTTTCTTTAGATCCAACATCCATTTTATCTTGCGTCGTGTAGTGCTTTGCATTTAAAAGACATGTTACTAGCTAAAGACCATAGTCAAGGTGGGATGCGCGTGTGTTATGAAAATATGTTCTTGTCTTCAATACATTTTCTTTATAGTTCCGACCTCTATGTATACGTTTCTTTTGTCTCAATGGCTAGATTGCGATATCTCTTTCCACCTCGCTTTTCTCTCCCCTCCCCTCTCTCTCCCTCCACTTTCCACCCTCTCGTCCTTCTGCGCTCAACTACTTCTTTCTCTCCTTCCCTTCCCCACCCTTCTGACTTCACCTCTTCCCCATTCTTCTTCTCTTAGTCTTATTTCCTCCTTTCTCTCCCTCTCTCCCCCACTTTCTACCCACTTTCCACCATTGCAGCCATTTTAAAT
>JAOBRD020494362.1:0-17381 GCA_027575215.2 Hydrozoanthus sils | reverse complement strand
GGTTTGTACGGAGAACGATCCCCAGTATTATCTCTCGCACATGTAAAGTCAAGCGAATACAAGATCAAGAAATAAAATCTCTACCAACATAAAATGGAAGTAGCGAGAAATTTGTTATTTAACACCCTGTTATGTGGCTTATTCTATAAAAGAAATAGAAATTTCCCTTGCTTGCTCTGTTTATTGTCAATAGAAACACGCATGAACTTTTTAAAGTTCATGAAGGACGTGCTTGGAGTAGAAACGAGCCGCGGCCGTAGGCGAGTTTTTCTCGCACTTCTCGAGTGAACGAGAAAAGTTCACGTGTGTTTCTATTAATGAACAGAGCGCGTACGATTGTTTTATATTTCTTTAATATACTTTTACTGAGACCATCTAGTATTTCTTTAATAGAATAATAAATGAACAAAAATTTATGCGAAACGTGCCTCTCTTTGAGTTGATAAAGGTATCGGTTTGCTCGGAAGTCATCACGATCCAACCTGAATTTTTTTTTGAAAATTCAAAAGTTTTCGTATACACTGTATGATGCATATAAGATAATCTTGCAGCAAACTCGTGTTCGCAGAATCGATTCATACAGGTTAGAAAAATAGATTACTTATGAGTTACACAGTTACATGTTTACAAGAAAACTGCTAAGAAAAAGTAAAGCATATATCTATAAACGCCAAATGATAAAACCAGCGTAACCTCGAGGCTGCCCAAGAACTAAATTATTTAACTACACCTTTAATTTTCTGAGCAAGGCGGAAGGAGTTCATTGCTCTTTCGCTTCCGATTTCAAGTGACAACTAGCTCAACTTACTGGTTGTTTCTATGTTTACTTCATCCGGCAAAACATCGCTCTTGATCAGCTACTGCCTCGGCCGAGATGATCTCGCTGCATTCCCCTAGTTACAGCGTTTCGTAGTCGATCATCACAAGCCCTCAAACTTTGCTCATTTTGATGTCCCGAAATTGCCATTGATGTGATGGCAGTTGCTCGCAAGGAGCGGTTTGTGTAACAGTCGAGCTGCAAGGCTTATATTCCCCGCACATTCATGCATGCTTCCACGCTTATTTGGCTTATTTTATTTTACTTTTATTTTAGGAAACTGAAAAAAGCTGTGCATTGCCGTTTATTTTTTCTAAATAAAGCTTTGATGCCAAGTATACATCGTCTTAAATCTTTATTTCGTATGATTCGCCCATCTTTTTCCAAGAACTTATAAGCCGACAATTACTCCTTCTTCACCTTCTTTTTTGAGGATATAAATTTTTGCACCTCGTTTGGCATTTTGTTAGAATTCTGAAAATCGTTGTTCCCCGAGTTATTCTTATTCCTCGATTAAAAGACGGGTTGTCTAGATACCGCTCATTTGCATCCCTAAAACCAAGTAAAAAAAAAGGGCGACTGTGCTCTTTCCCTTTCATTGTGCGGACATCTGCATGAATTTTTAAAGCTTGAGTCAACAGTTTAACTCATATTCAGTTCAAGTTGTTTTTTAACTTCGCTTTCAGATGACCAATTTTGAACAAAACTATATTAAACTATCTTGTAAAATTTACTAAGTGCCTTAACCTTGAAATGTCTAACACCGTTCATAGTTGCACACTTGGTTCGTTTCGCTTCCGAACCAAATAAAATTTGATCAAGGGCTTTTTCTTGCAAGGAAGGAAAACGACTCGCTCGTGTTGGCTGTTCAACTTGCTTGCCGATGGTTGCTGTGTACTGGGAAAATCGATTCTAGAGAAAAATCAGATTTAAACCTTCGTCCTCTTTCTTTTTTAGTAGTTTGATGATATTGAGTTCAATGAGACGTCAGTTTATTTCGTGCATGAGAAGGGCGGACTAAACCGTATTTTCGTGTTTCCTGGTAAAACGCGGGTTTTTCGACAAATCATAGCGCGCGTTTTGACTATATCGAGTTATTCACTACCGTTCCTCCCTACTCTGAAGTCCTTAATAATAGTATATAGAGCGAAATAGTGGTACGGGGTGGAAAAATCTTTCAAAATTAATAATAGTATATAGACCAAATAATAGAATAGAGTGGAAAGTTTCAAATACAACTTCGATGGTAATATTAATTTTAAAAAGTATGAAATAGCTTTTTTTCTTGGAAATGACTTCTGCAAATATAAACACGAAGCATTATGTCCCAGAAAAAGGTAGACAGTCTCAAAACCTGCAGTGGAGATGCTTGACTTCCGAAACGGCGCAGGAATTAATAGTGACAGTCCCAAATTAGGTCCATGTAGAGAGGAAATTTAGGCCAAAATAAGAATTGTATACATGTATTTAATATATATTAGGGACTTCAAAGTAGAATTCCTTTGAAATTTCTTATTTCTTTTTCGGAATTTGGCCGTATTTCCATTTCCTTTAATTTTTTTAAAATAAAAATTCGTTGCTCCTTTACACTGATTTTTAGTCGATACTCTTATTTTTCACAAAAAATTTGAACACCAAACTACTCTGACACCGCTTACTGTGATAAAAGTGATAGTTGCATACAATCTTCAAAACTATAATGACCGAGTTATCCTTAACAGGAAAAATTACACTTTTGTTATACAGGGCAATAACTTCTCCAACTTCGAATTCTCGCTAAAAATGTAAGTAGATGTAAGTTTCACAAATCATGCACGTCTAAATTTAAGTTCATCACAAAATCTTACACGCTTTTTTACATCCAATATTCTTTATCAAAGCTGTGAATTCAAATTACTGCACAACTAGAAAATCCAGAACATTACTGCTATTTCCTTTTTCTGGTAATACAAAAACGTGATAAGCCGGTACAGAATTTTGAGAAAAATACAACATGCCGGAACCTACTACTGAATCTAGGCCAATATTCTTTAACAAAGATTTTGACAATTTTACTGAGTTTGTTTCTTGGATACCTTTTCAAAGTCTGGTTTCTCGATCGTGGGCCAACTACTATGAACGCAATAAGTACTGCTACTAGTCAATTTGGCATGATCAAGTTTCATCTCGAGCAACAAAGTTTCATCTTTCTCTATGTCTTTCTTGATCATAAACACATTTATGAGAACAATACTTAAACTTGTTGATAGGCACAGCGCCGTAGCACAAAGCCGGTAACACCGACTACTTTCTTCGTGTCTTACTAACACAATACTGCAACTGGTTGATAAACAGATCACTCGTTGAACATTTATAGTTTAGCTCTTTATATGCACACAACAAACCAAAAGCTATTAGAACAGAAACAAGGTTGCCATTTACATTAAAATACGACCCAGCTGCTTCTTGACGAATCTTCCAAAAACACTTTATTTTATAACTTGCATCAGACGGAAAAATCCAGTTCAGCTCAAATAAGTTCGTTTATTTTCGCGCCCACTCATCTTGCTCTGAACCCAAACATGTGAACAAAAAATTGATAGAACAAGACAAAAATAACATTGTGCTTTTCCGTGAAGAACTGTTTCAAAGGCAAACGCATTTATCAGTATAATGAAATTAAAAGTGCCAAAACAAGTGCTAACTAGGTTTTTTCACATAATTTCAAATAAATTATAATCAACTTGTCGAAGCTCACAAAATTCCGAATACAAGTTAATTTTAATAATTAATTTGTCGAAGCTCACAAAATTCCGAATGCAAGTTGATTTTAATAATCAATTTGTCGAGGCTCCAAAATTCTGAATACATGCCTTTTTTTAATAAAAAACTTGTCGAGGCTCCGAAATTCCGAATACAAGCTTGTATGATTTTAAAATTATCATTTGGTCGACTGAGGCTCTAAAAACTCCAAATACAAGTTGATTTTAATAATCAATTTTTCGAGGCTCACAAAATTCCGAAAACAAGCTTGGTTTTAATAATCAATTTATCCGAGGTTCACAAAGTTTCGAATACATAAGCTTAATTTGTGGAGGCTCACAAAATTCCGAATACAAGCTTAATTTTAATATTTGATTTTTCGAGGCTCACAAAATTCCGAATACAAGCTTGATTTTAAGAATTAATTTTTCGAGGCTCGCAAAGTTTCGAATACAAGCTTGATTTTGATAATCAATTTGTCAAGGCTCACAAAACTTCGGAATACAAGCTTAATTTGTAGGGGCTAACTAAATTCCGAATATATACAAGCTTGCTTGATTCTAACAATTTGTCGAGGCTCACAAAATTCCGAATACAAGTTGATTTTAATATTAAACTTGTCGAGGCTCCAAAATTCCGAATACAAGCTTGATTCTAATAATCAATTTATCGAGGCTCACAGCAAGAAAAACAATCAAATAATTTTACGTAACGGTCTCATGTCTAATTATTTTTTCGAAGAAATGTACGTTTGCTGTAAAAAATAACATTCAGGAAACTTAATACTTACGCTAACTTGGATTGGTTAACGAAAAGTCGCAGTCACAAGCAAGTTAAAATATGTATAAAATAGCTGTAAATAATACCATAGTTAATGATTTACTACAGCCGTACAGGTTGACGTCATGGACAAAATCTAATGGTACATCTAGTATAGTATTTAACTTTAACGTGTGAAATATAAAAGGTAACGTTACTGGCAAAATTAAGTAATTAAGATATCAACTGCTGTTTGCACTCTTTACTTAACAATTTTCAATGGTGATTCAGATTGTAAATTACTAAACTTGGTTTGTTCCACGATGAGGTTTTAGAAAAAGAAATCCATGCAGCTGGAATTTTATTACTGAAAAGCAACTCGTTTGTCTACTAAAAGCAATTAAAGTCGACAGGTTTGACGTAAAAGGAAACAAAAACTGATGTCTTATTGTTCTTCCATAGTCATCACATCCCTTTTCAGTCACGTTCGTGACACTTGTGCAAATCTACAGAGGGCTTCAATTAACCGATCATCCCACGGTCATTATACGTATATAAGAATATTGAACATCATGCATGAAACTACGTATACTAGAGCTCACCATATTGAAATTAGTAGAGGAAACTATCACTAATAATAAAATAAAGATGAAGATCATCAAATCCTGAAAACGACTTCAAAAGAGATCAAGCCACTATGTACAAGCAAAAAACAACGGCAACAAAAAAAAGCACATGGTCAAGAACTTTCAAAACCTCTAAGCTCTGAAGGTGGTAAATTATTTCTTTCAAACAATTAAAAATTGAACCAAAAACCTGTAACTCCGTAGCAAGGGAGGTTTCGGTGGCTTAACTGTGAATCGCGAATGCAGCGAATGTAAGATTTACAAACAACTTATTACGAAGGGAGCTCCGAAAATACCTACCGATGATGAAACTGAATTTTTGCAAAGAATAATAATCAACGAGCCTCAAGAAACCTGGGTTTCGTCGTTGCGCAATTCCAACGAAGACATCAATTTCACGTTAATACTCATCACTGTACACTGAAAACTATTCAATAAGATGGTGAAGTAATCGTCGCCGTTAGACGTATGAAGTTGCTTCAAGGGCCATCAGTTATATCAATTCTTGCATTGCTGTATTTGCGAAAACTAACTAAAAAAAAACTCTACATTTCTGCCGAGTATTGGCTTTGGAAAAGCCTTCAGTGTTTTGTCAGCATATTGAACCAGCGAACAATTCTTAATTAATACAATTACAACACTGCTAAATTAAAAGCTAAATACTGCCGACACGAAAAGGAGGAGGTAGCTGAATCAACTTGTTATGATAACTGCATGAAAAAACCCTAGAAAGACAGAAACTAAAGTTGATTGTAGAGACTCACCGATCTAAAGTGTTATGTATTCAAATTTGCACAACCGCGAGAAAAACTCGTGAAAACAAAGACCTGAAATTTAAAACGTTAACATGGCTTGCTTAATTTTTTTACGAAAAATAAAATTCTCTTACCGAGGTATGACGCTTTGGATGTGGCTTCGGTAAGGCACTGGCTAGGCAGGTAAAAAAACGTATTTTGTCTCTTTACTGACGGCGGTCTATATTATTGTCCACACTAAGAAATTAATTGTTGATAGTGGTGATATAATTTGTCTTGGGATGGATTTGTTTCTTTCGCTGAATGCCAATTAGGACTAACATATTGTAAGCTTGGAGATTAAGGAAGAAAAACGTGTCGTTACAGTATTTACAGAATAATATGTCAAAATACACCGCGATCTTAACTGCCTTGCTTTTATTTGAATACAATCTTAATTTCCCCGCCGCGACTCCCCCCCCCCTCCCCCCCCGAGAAAATAGATGATTTCTTTTTCTTACTTTTTTAAAAAAAGAAGAATAAAAAATATTATAGAGAACTCATGCACACTGGGAACGCACAAACTATTTTTTATAGAAACAAAACATTATAGTTCGTTTTTAAATTGTTTCAACCCAATCATGCGCTTATGCGCGTGGGTGAGTGGGTCTGTGCAAGGGGGTGTCTACATATTGTTTGTTTAAATTCGAAGTTTGCCATGTTGCACTTTTGTAAATCCGGACATACGCAATAGGATTTCTCGTAACTTTGACCGGGAAGCAGGATATTAGTTTCGACTGGTTTTACTGCTTAAGAGCCGGGAATAATACAATGGGTTAGCGCCTGCGCTTGTTAATTGTTCATGTCGTCGTCAATACTAGTCCGAATATTTTCGACATTCTATGAACCAGCAAATAGGGCATATTAACAGATAATAAAAAAAGAAAAAAATGTTCAACACGAGACTTTCTGAGGGATCATTATAGGTACTGCAATGTCTCCAATTTTGGACCTTGCCGTAATAGCTACAGTCCTAGATTTCCTTGAATTTTAAAATCGTCTTCTTCTTCTTCTTAAAATTCTTCTTCTTCTTCCAGTCCTGATTTTGTATCTTGATTTCCTAAGGGTTTGATCTTTCTATTTCTCGGCAGTTTAGTTTCTTCTCGCTATATCTCTCGCGTTAACTGCTTGCACCAAGCTTCCTTCTGAATGCTTTTTAGCTACGCTAAATTTCAAGCTAATCTCGGCATGGTATGAATATCCAAGAATTTTCCTCAATTTCCTTTGACACTAGTCGCTCGCAGAAGTGCTCCCGCATAAAGAAGCTCTTTCGGTTATATGATTGCCGAGCTGTGCCTTTACCGGATAGGAGTTGCTGCGTCTTTTCAGTTTCGAAAAATTGCTTCTTTGCCGCTTTTCCTTCGCAGAGGCAGTTTTGATATTTCGTTGTCCAAACACGTCTTTTCCTACACTCTCGATAAAAACTTCAGCCGTAAAATTCTACAACAGCTCGAATATTCCCCTCGACTTATGTAAAGAAGGAAACAAACATCTTCGACGACGAACTGATTGTCACAAAGTCACAAGTAATTGTCTGTAATGCACAAGAATGATTGTGAGAGTCTAATTTTACTTTTTCTCGCGCACATCTAATTCGGTTCGTCAATAGGCTTTAATGTTACGCATTATAACGTTAATAAAGTTAATCATAATGCTAATGAAAGAACATTCGTGCATACTAAAACTTGTCAAATCGCAAAATCGGTTGTCTTTTGATGTTACAACTTATGCTAAAATCGTTAATGGTGCATTTTTGCGCAATTGATTATTTCTTAAATGAAAGTTATTTCGTGCTAACAATCAAATCTTTTGTTGAAATTAAGTTCTTTTTTTTTTCTGGAATTGAACAGCAACTGATGTAAACACTATACAGGGACAGTAAAATCCTTTATTCCAACCCCACTATCCCAGCGGACCACAAGGCCATATCCTCGAACAAGGCGCTTTTCCCAACTTCTTTCAGTCAGCTGATCGATTTAGCTACAAGTATAAGTACCGGATTTTGCATTTTATTAACCGACGATTAAAGAAAGAGTTCTCTCCAAGGCCAAGGCATATATCACTGCAGAAAATAGGGATGCCCCTAAATACTCTGGATATCGGGGAGATGCACCTGCCTTGTAAGCAGCTTAGATTTGGTAAAAGATTAAGATTAATATTTACTATCTGTAATAAAAGACCGCTACGGTTACATCCCTATGAGATGTACGCCTGAGTGTAGTATAAGAATCCTCCCTTTCCCACCACTTTGCGGGTTCTGTTGAGACGTTAAAAACAACAAAACACGTGTTAAAGTGGAAACATTGAGATTTCTTAGGGAAGAATTTAGAAAAACCTGAAGGCCCTAATACGCGCGTACTTTCAGCAAAACCCGTGATGCAACTATTGGCAACAAACTTTTCTTCCGCTACTCTGCGGATTAACTGATGAAATTAACAATACCTTGGGATATAGGAGGGCTCTTAAAGAGTAGCTTCAAATAACAAGCTTGCTCGATCATTCTTTACTTAGAACTAAGAACTATATGCAGTTTTTAAAGGCACTCTGACTGGCCTTGACTGAACGTTTTAACTTTCTTATTTACGACCACTTCACAAACTAATCTTAGCTCTGTCCCGAGGGAGGCAAATGCCAAGTGTGACGTACAATTTGATCGTAATGGTTAAAACAATAGAAACAATGCCAGAAGTGCATTCTAAAGTAAGTCCACTTTGTAATCACGACACAAATCGACCAAATATTTGCTGTGTGTCGGATTGACAGCGTCTCGTTACCACGACAACGTACTGACCAATTAGAAGGCTTGGAAACATCGACTCTCTGAAGACTTCGACAACAAAAAGAGAGCAGAGCGAAGGTTCTTGTTTGCAGATTTGTTGAGAATCTGCTGCCCTAATCGGAGTACAAACCCAAGAGCTTTTCCAAGGAATGACTGAAATGCCTACTTTTGTGCCAAGCGGCGGACAACCGTTGCTTCTCCGAAGCACGATTCAGGAAACCTTCAATGATAAGCTTCCACACACCAGCCGATACGCGTGGCCAAGACCTCGCGACGATGGTGCTAGTAGCAGTGTCAGCAGTTTCCCTTCCCGCTCGAGCAAGAATCCGTTCTTTGCCAGACATAATCCTCATCCACAAAGGGTTCGCCATATGAAAGGCTTATTAGATATCCCAGTTTGTACGGTTATCGATTCTCCGGGAGTCGAGGAAGACCCCGGAAGGTTTATGGTTTCAACTCCGACTACAGACCAGATGCGACAGCGACCGCTAAAAGGACCTTTACGATTGCCGCTCAATTCGAACGCTTACATGACAATGAAAGAGAAGGCAATTCCAACAGTTGGACTTGGTAAGAAGATTCTTCTTTACTTCGTTTCTTTGTTCTAGATTTATTATTATTCTTAGTAACCATAAGAAGTGATATGTTGATTAAAATTTAGTGGGGAGACAATGAATGGTTTTAAACGTAACTCTGCTGTAGAAAATTGCCCTTAGTAACAGCAAGAACTCTTGGTTTTATACAAAGTCAACAAAAGCTATTGACCAGGCTTGGCTTATTGACGTTACTGTTTGTTTTATTTTATAAAACCACAAAAGCGATTTGCCGCACAGTGGATTGTTTAAGCAACGAGGGAAAGCTCTTATCTCCTGACAACCAGATAAATAAATATATTGCTAAAAACACGAAACCTCGGATTACAAAATGTAGCAATGAATTCATTTAATTTTGTGCCTTCTGAGAGCAGGATTTATTCATAAGGTTGTTCGCCTGCGTTTAGCAAGAAGATGCAATTGAAAAAGAACGCGCATCGTTTTTGAGTTTCAATAGCATCTTAACAGCTCGATCGACTTTCGAACACATTCGATTTCTTATTTAGTTCGGAAATTGATCAGACGTGAAATATTATGCCGCAAAAACAGAGAAATGTCTAAAATAGAGTATTATTGCGTCAGAAAAAATGAAGTTAGCTCGGTTCGAGTACTACAGCGAACTTGTGGTTATTTCGATGCAAGTAAAAACGGTAACCGGTCGTTAAAAACGAAGTGTAGCGGGGGCAAATAAAATGTGTGTTAATATATGCCATTATATTGCCATAGCGGCTATGATAAATTTTTACTGTAATTATCACAGTAAAAAAGATTTTACCAAAATCCGAGTTTCATTAATATCAATTTCAGTTAACTCTGTAGATTTGGAATTTTGCGGTCAGAAACTTCAGTAATATTCGAGAGGTATCATGTGTAAGTTCACATCAATTGTTTTCGTGACCGTATGTCAATCGAAACGTCACGCTAAAAATCAAATTATACCAGCATTTTATTTTCGTCTAAAGTTTTCGCTGTATTTCTGGGTTTTACTTTAGATTTTAAGTTTAATAAAGACAACGTGACAGAAATAAATTTTAATTCTATAAAAGTGTTTACATAATTAGGTTTTTCGTATAACTATATAAGGACAAATTAAATGTCCACTGAATGTCACATCTCAAATTATTAGGGGAGTTTTGAACATAATAATGTAAATATTAATAGATTTATTGAACACGTTCATTAAAATAAAAAAAAAATTTTTGACTGAATGAAACACGTTTCCCATACTTTCTTTTCAATAGATAGGAATTTTAAATTCTTTTCCGAAGACTATATTTATACAGTTTTTTACTAACCAAGGATATAGTTCATTCATATGATTTACAAAACACCTTAGGTAAAACTGATTACATTAAAATAAATTAGTAGTATTGATCAATTTTTCATGACACTGACAAAAAAAAATTGAAACTGTTTTCTGTTTAAAAAACAACAGCACCTTATAACAAAATTGAAACAGTTAATTGTAAGTACTGTGAATTACATTTTAGCCAATATCATAAGTAAACTTGTGACTGACTTATTTCAACTATGGGAAACAATTTAATAACTTTTCTGTAAAGTTAGCAGGCATAACAATAGTTTTAACAAAATTTAGAGAGACTGTATTTTTACCAAAAATATCAGCCTTAGTATCAGCCTTACACAGACCCAAAATAGTCTGAAACACCTTTGCCCCTAAGGGGTACTACCATTTGTATTAAACCTACAGCTGTATTTTTTTTAAATTTCAGCAACTTAGCCTTGTTTACCATATAAATTACATATATATACAGTATATAGGGTATCATCACTGTCACTGTTATTTGTAATTATGTTTTAGAAAACCTTTACATTGGTTAACACTTCATATAATATATTATAGAAATTTAAAAGGATCAATGCAATGTTCTCCTTTACTCTCTTTTAGTTCCAATAACCCAAACATGGAGAGATGAATTAAAAAAGTTGACAGAGGCAGCAAAAATTAAAACTAACAACAACTACACCAATGTGACAGCCTACCAAATCCCTCCTGGTTCTCGGCAAGGTGACAGACCTCCTCCTTCAAGGAATGGTGAGGTACCACCATCAAGAAATGGTGAGAAGCCACCTCCTAGCCGGCAAGCATCAAGACAAAGCGAAAGGTTGCAGTCTAGACTTGGATCCCGAGATGGCCAGAGACCAGCACCTATACCTGAGCAACAAACAAATTATCAACATATTGTACCATATCCTGACAGTGAGAATCAGGTATAAAATGGGTAACTTTAAAAACATAACAAATAGTTACAGTTGAGTGAACAGTGTAGAGTTGTGAAAGGCCTTATTCTACTAAATTATTTAATTTTCCAATGCACTAAATACTAAATGACTGAATTTCGGCTCTGTTCAAAAGTTATCGAAGTTATTCACATGGAAAACTAAGTTTAGTAATTCTTGTGATCAACTTGTTACTCACAAGCTTCAAAAGCTTCTAAAGGCAAGTGGGGTTATTCAGATAGCCTGTTCTTGCTTGCCCATGAAAATGAATAAGGTATCTCAGCTTATACCCAAATGATATTCATAAGGTTATCTGGCACCATGGTAACAAAGGCATAAGATTAATAACCAGAAATGTTGACCTAGAACTGTGTAACTTTGAGAACAATCACTCAGATAGGCTTGAAACTTTTGCACATATTGGGTGATAACTCTAAACCTAAAGAAATAATTGATTACAAGTTTAAATTAGCAGAAGTATCTAATTAAATCTGTTGAGTTCAGAATACTGGAAGAAAATCAACATAATCACTGAAAAAAAGACTTTGAGATGAAGAACAAAGCAAAGCACCTCATTGTTGTGGCCTACATAGAATTGAGATTATTCATTGATTGACTTACCTGGGTACTTTGTTTTAAGGGAATTAAATATGCAACAAAAGGAATGGGTTCTGGAGGATTTCTGGATCATTCTCAAACTTTAATAGCTGATTAGAATATTGAATTTCTTTTTACATTTTCTTTGGTCAGATGCTTCAGGTTCTTGGTGAAATTCTGCAGACAGACTCAATACAAGCCATCCAATCCTGGCTTGTGTGTGCACCTGACAGAGGTAAAAAATATTTTAGAAGGAAATATACTACAGTAGGTTCTAATCTTGAATCTTTCTAACCTCTACACATAAATAAGTCTTTGATAAGCACCAAAACCAAAACTCAGCCATTTTTAAGCATGCACTTACTGTTTCTCATTTTAATTACAGAAATGAAACTTGTATTATCGATTGAGCATTCGAAATGTGTATGGCATGTGAAAAAAATCTTACAGAGTAAAGTTGAACCTACCTAAATAAAAGGTTATATAAAAAAAGCTGAGTTTTTTAAATTCTTTTGTCCAATTTATAACATTTATTTAGCTAAAACTCAACATCAATACTGCCATTAACTTTCAAATTATCTTCACATCAAAAAGTTCACTTGACATTTTGTTTTTAATACATTCTATTAAAATATGTAAGTAATTTTACTCTTCACAATTTTACTTTATATTATTTATAGAGGGGTTGGTGCAGTGGTAACAACTCTGCCTCCCAATCCTGAGGTCTCTCGTTAATGATCCCCAGCCGGGTTGAGGGTTGAACATTTGGGTGACCTTCTCAGTTTTTCATCCTTCCGGGGTCAGTAAAATGAGCACCAACATGCATGGATCGCCTTGAAGCAGCTGCCAATTGCGCCTATTTATGCTTCAGGTCTGCTTGGGGTAAACTGATCGCTGTTAAGCGCTTTGAACATATTCACATGGAAAGGCGCTATATAAACTAATTAAGCACTTTACAATGCCAGTGAATTCAAAATTTGCTTTACAGTACCTAACATTGGTTGCCCTCACTTTTCGTATTTCCTAATGGTATAAAAATTTTTTTTTTTTTTAATTTGGCATCAAGTTCTCAATTTTTGACACTGGTTGCAAACTTCACTTTGTGATTTCCATTCAAACATGCCAGCACAAAATATGTCTCACGAAATAGCATCATGACATATTATGTTGGCAACACTTTTAGGCATCATTTTAAAATTATTTACAGCTTAACAACAAAAATTATCAGTGAAATCAGTATATAAACATGTTCTCTACTTTCGTACCTTAGCAAGTTCTTAGCATTTTCTTGGATTTTGGGAATTTTTGCCCACAGGTTTTGTTATTACATAAAGTAAGTGTACTGAGAACTCCAGAGGCCAGCTAGCTATCCGAGAATAGTGTTAGCGAAGCAGTACTTCATCTGCATATGACATCACCCTCGCCTAACGGCTTATTAAAATCAACTATATTGGCTGTAAAATAACTTAAGCAAACCGTTATCATACCTTGAACGTCTATGAGAGAACTGGCTAAAGATCGGTCGTCATGGGGTCATGATGCGAGCAAGTAGCCTACTAGCTGGGTGTAATTTGTATATACTTCTAGTGTTGCTCGAAAAACAGTTTGCCGCATGACAAACTTGTCGATAATTCAAAAGTCTTTCAGCTACATTTTCCATATCCAAAGCGTTGTAGTAAAAACTCGACCGTTTGCTTTTGTTTAGTCCTTTTACGGAAGTTGTTGGCCATTTTCATTCTTGACCTTATTTTTCGCGGTCGTGCAAGCTGCTTTTAACTGTGATTGGCTCAAATTTGTTTTCGCTGTTTTCATTGGTTGAATGCGCTGAGCATGTGCAATGACTTAAGAAGAGGGGTGAGGGTGACAATTGTTTTAGAAAACGGTATTTTTTAGGGGTGTAAAAACAAAACGGGCATATGTTTTCTGCAGTTTTTTTCTGCCTTTTTCAAAATCGAAAAGTTTCCGACTCCTTGGTTAACTTTAGGGTGCTTATTATTTCCCGACAAGCACCCCTACCGATATCATTTTCACCCCGAGGCACCCTCCGGGATTTCATTGATCTGCTCTTTACACGCTTTCTTTTTTATTAAAAAACAAATTTATAAGAACACCCGGGCTGAGAGTGCCAACAAATTAAGAACAGCCGGCCGGCAAAGACCAATCACTAGGCTTAAATTTTGATCAGAAGTATTGAGATTAGAGTAAATACCGGAAGCGCTCATTTTCCATAAAGTAGTGTCACATACCGCGATAAGAAATAACAAACACGTATCTATAGTGCCTTTTTATTGTCGTTCCGGGCTACTAATCAACTGTTTTGGAAAAGTCTGGAAACAAGAACCCAGCCTCAGCCGGGGCCGAAAGGTATTGGGTCTTAAAATTAAAATTCACGACTAAAGGTTATTTTCTTCCACTTGTGTCAACACAGAGAAAGAGTTAGTTTTGGATATGATCCGAGCCGTGTCTGAATCCGACCGCCAGTTCCGAGAGGGATACAACAATGCTATTCGTTCACCTGTGTACGACGACCAGCTGCTCCAACAGGAATCCAGCTTGGAGCTCGATGAAATCAAGAAGTATAACGAACAGAGGAAAAAAGAAGAGGAAGAAATGAAAAGAAAAAAGAAAGATGAAGAATCAGACAAACCGCCTCGGTATGCGATCTGTTATTGTCAGTGTTTATAGTAAACCTTATTAGTTTAACATTTTATTTGAGAAGAAAATGGATAAATGGATGGAAGACTCAGGCATAAGACCCCCTTTTTGAAGTCTACATAAGAACGGCTAGCCTAGCTTCCTCGGGTAGAACCAGGTTTCAATGGTAACGGTTATCACTAAGCGCTTGCCACCATGGTGTTAAGGTGTACTGAATAGAGCAAAATTGGGGACATTGTCTAAATTGAAGTTTAGAGAAAGGGTAGGTGATTTTTAGAAAGATTATTGTGTTTCCCCGAAGCGAGTGCCAACAAAATGGACCCAAAATAATACGCCTAAGCCTTTCGCAACCTCATAGCCGGAAAAAGCTGGGGTACGAGAACCTATTTGCCAACCTGTAGGGAATTGGCCAGGGAAACGCGGCTTAAACAAAAAAAAAATTGAAAACTGACTTCTATGTTCAGTAGGATGTCTTCAACTTCGCCTGGCTAGCCCAATGTAGACAAAAGAATATTAAAATTGCCTCCATTTATGGGAAGAGTTCTTGGGCGATCCTTATCCGTTACTTGTGTGATAGCAATAGGAAATTAGTATCAATTCAGTCGTGTGTATACGTTTTTTAAGAAAATTGTGCATTTTTTTTGCAGGACCCCTCGTAGCGCGGGCTCACAGACTCAGCAGTATACTCAATACGAGTGGACAGCGCCTGGGAATAAACCCAGCTCCCCGTTTGTGACGAAAGAGAAAAAAGCTGTTTTGTTTGAGGCCAACAAACCCCGGCCAGGGACTGCAGAAGCTGAGATCGAAGGTAAGCTCATAGCTAGCTGGAACACCATTCTTCATGCATCATATCAGTGGTCTGCGGCCCGCCACCTAGTTTTCAGCGCAGTTCGTAAGGCACAAAACTGTATGTCGTGCGGAAGGCCTTCCATTCCCGGTGCTAGAACTTCTTGCTCTTACATCTGCAGGCGGTTAGATCCTCGCGTCTTCACGGGTAAGACGTTACTGAGCCTTAGCCCATCGGAGGCCTATAATTGAGTTGTAAAAACCTGTTGCGTTTTCCGGCTACCCAATTCGCAAGAGTAGCGAAGACTTTTAACAAATATTGTTTCAGTATTGGGTAGCAGTCCTGAGTAAACATTAAAACTGAAACTCAAGGTACACAGTATAATTAGAGTTTTGAAGAACCAAAACTCTACCCGTGTCTTCAAATGGAACAGTATACGTATATAATATTGAACTTGGAAATTCCAACAAATCAACCAGAACTTTTAAGTTTTTAATTTTTTGGTTTGTTGGACTATCGTTATAACCTTCTTAAAGTTTCTATTTTTTGGTTTGTTGGACTATCGTTATAACCTTCTTTTAAAGAAGGTTATAACGATAATCATTTCCAATAGAATGTTCACAAGGTTGGATATATTGATGCAAAAATGATTTCAGTATACTTTATCATATACTTAGTTCAATATTTACATAATAGATTGGTGAAATATAGAGCGTATCAATCACACGTGGTGATATCAAAAACAGCCAATCAGAACGTACGATTTCCATATCATCACGTGTGACTGATATGAAACTTTTCCCGCCGTTGAAACAACTTGTCAATTTACTTCGTTGATGATTGAGAGAAACATATAGAATCTCACTAAGTATGTGATAAAAAGAAAATTACATGGCCGCCCACTCGTGAGATATTTTTTCAATCCAAGATAAAATTCGTATATCTCCGCGCGGCCATGTAATATCTTTTATATGTTTATAAGCATAAAATATAATTAGAAAATCTATGTTGGTCTTGACCAATTTTAATAAACTTGCGTTCTTTTCTCTTCACCGTAGAAATCCGCAGCCGCCTGCAATCAAGATCCTCTCCGCGTGTTTTCAGTCATCAGGCACGAACAAGTCTTTCCCGACAGTCTGCGCGGCCCGCAACCCAGCAAAGCTTGTACGTTCCACCTGCCGACGCGCTCGAAAGGAAAGCAGTGAGACCCCCCAGTCACCAGTCCATCAAGTCTCAGCAGTCAGTGATAAAAAGTATTCTCAATTTTAAACCAAACGCACCCTGAGCGAAGGAGCTAATCACTTGGAAACTAAAAATCAGTAGAGCACGTAGAAGTGTTTTACCTATTTGCCAGTATAGATATCGATGAAATGTTGTGTCGTTTTTTAAACTTCGTAAATAATTAACATATGAAAAAGATACCGTATGTCCTACTTGTCCCCACCGTATGAAGACATGCGGTTGTCGTGACTACCCTGTTATCAAAAAGTCACATGTTACTTGAAGCTTATGAACTAATATTTGATGTTCATCGATATCTATATGATAAACCGGAACAATCATGTTCCAAAAAATATTTATTGACATATAAGGTTAAGTTTTGGCAAACTCTTCTCAAAGGCAATTGCGAGTGCATGTGTCTACAAAGTGTTACTTCCGCGGCACCTCTACGGAAACCTAACCGAGAAACGAGCTATTATGTTTTGCTGAGGGAAAGAATAAAGAAAGGAAAGAAGGAGGGCGTGAAAAAAACTTCTGTAGCTCCCAGATAAGCCTTATTTTGCAACGTTCAAAGTTTCCAGCTTTGCGCTGTCGAGACATTTTTTTACTACTGTACTTCGGAGGCTACAAGGTTTTCTTCCTTTCCTCCCCAATTCCCGCCACGTTACCATGGGTGGCGAGACCGGGGGTGGGGGGCAGGGGGGCACTGTCCCTCCCAATAATTTGGTCAGGGAGCCAGGCCCCCCAATAATTTCTGGCTAACAACAGCA